>JASKGN010023253.1:0-11901 GCA_030556245.1 Falagria sp. GC000072 | reverse complement strand
ACTGTATGAAAATAATTGACAGCAGCTTTCGAGTTTTCAATATTTTTATAAATCAATTAAAATTTTAAATAAATTGATTTAATTAAATTAAATATATCTAAAGTGTAATAAAAACAATAAAAATATTGTGATCTCTAAAAGGGAAAATACATAAAAAAACAAAAAGCTTTTCTTTTTTCTTTGGGAAAAGCCTTTTCTTGGATTTGTTGCTTTGGATAGATAAATACATCAGAAGAAACCATGGAATAGTGTGAACATGTCTACTTTATTGTTCGTTTCCTTCTTAAAGTGTTTTCCACAGCATAGGATTTGCTTCAAAAAATCTTTCTTCCTAAAAAATCTGAACAAAGTTCATAGTAGTAACAAAAATCCTCTTAATTAAATACAACCCTGTAGTGGACATCCAATAGTAGCAACACTTGTTCGTTATGCGTTGGTTCCTTCTTTATTTCTTCGTCCCTTCAGTAACACTTCGTAAACGACGCGTCCATTCCACTTGGCTCCTGCCAAAGTAAAATACAAGTACGTACAAGAAGGAGCTGCGTGTAATGTAGTAATAGAACCTGAAAGGTTCGAAGGACCTTTAACCGACAGCAGGACAAAATGCTACGGATAAAAGAGGCGACAGACCGAACGCACATTGAGTGCCACCACACTCTTGTACAAATGCGAAAGAGAAAAAGAAATGTCTTAGCTGAGAGTATATAAATGAGCGCATCGACGACTACGAAGGACTTCGAGGAACTTCAAGGACTTTTTTACTTTCTCTCTTGCATTTTATGTGTTGCTACGTATCAAATTCTAGTACCTATTTAGAAACAGACAAAATTTTGAGAAAAAAAATTTAAAATTTAAGTTGGGTCTTAATACAATCCTGGTTATTATATATTTTTGGATTTATTTTAAATTTATGGTGTATTAATATAATTTACAATGTTTTTCATTAAGATCAGCTCTTTAAAATTTGAATTTGCCCGGCGCATCCACATGCTTCAAGTTTAAACAATTTGAAATTTTAATAAACTCAATAATAAATTAAAGTGTTTTAACAAAATTAAAGTAAATTAATCTTTACAGATTTAAAAATTTCTCTATGCGTATTTCGTGAATTTTAAATTAAAATTTTAATTGCAAATTTAGCGTTTGAAATATGCAAATAATTTAGTTGTATAAACACTCATAAACAAATAATAACACGACATGTTAACACTTAATAAATGTTAGTGAGCATTATATTAAAGTCTTGACAATATGATGGCGCACGTAAATGTGCTAAGTGTATGCAAAGTTGGTCGACGTTAATATATGCGAAAGCGGAAAGAGCAAATGAGATGATAATAAGTGTGAAAAGTTATAATTATGAAAGCATGACCCCGAAAGAGACCTTTAAGTGGTAGAGCACCCTGCGCCTTGTACTCTGAACTCGTTGATGATGTTTAATAATGCGCGAACGAACGAAAGGTTAATTAGAGGTGCAGCAAACTCGGAAAGGCTTGTTAGATGTCTTTCCTCACTGTGCAAATACATCTGGAGCATGGAAACGAATGGACTTGCTTTCTATTATTTACTTTGATTTTCTTCTTGAATGAATCTTATCAAAAGTGAAATGAGTGAATTTTAAAAGAAAAAGTATAAATTTTAATTGATTAAAATTTTTTTTAAATGTTGGTATTTTTGAAGTTTGAAATTTTTTTGAAAAGTCACAAAGTTAACGGGTACAGGGATTTTGATAATGTGTTTAGATTTATGACGCGTGATCGCATTCGATTTTGTCGATGCTGGTTTAACAAGAATAACAACTATGACAAGAGGTTGCAGCTAGTATAGTACAATAACGGTGATACTGTATATAGGAAAATTGTGAGCGGAAATAAATCTTTACGTCCGACACCCTTTAAATCAATGCGTTTCTCGTCGAAACGAGTACTTCCAAAGCCATGCACTTGTGCACTTTATTCTGAATGTACTTTTGCACTTTTTTTTAGATTCTTTTCTTATGGGGATTATGATATGCTTAGAATATTATTTGAGTCAATACGAAAATATAGAAATATAAGGTTAAATAAATAAAATTTGTTTTTAAATTAATTTTTTAGGAGAATTTTCTTTATAAATAATTTTATTTTTAGTAAGGTTTAAAATTATATTGTTTATTGGAACACTCAGTATTTTATAGTTTTCAAGATATACTTTAAATCTATTTTTCTATGTTCTGTTTTTACGCCATTTTCTCTGAGTGCATTTTACGAGTGAGTCTAAGAAACTAAAATGGTGGAATAAGAATATTGATGTATTGAATTATCCAGGGTTGGTTCTAGGATTTACAAATTTCTAAGATTTACAAATTTAATTTTAGGTTTAGGTCACAAAAATTAATGAAATTTTAACATAACATTTTAGGTTTACATCAATTTAATTTAATATTTTCATTTGTTTCAGATATACTACTGATTTTTTATTATTACGTCATTCGTGTTCTTCAAATTTCAACTCAACTAAAAGGTAAGATATACTTTGTATTTTTTATTAGTACAGTTAGAGAATATTTTGATCAACAGCAGCTAAACAAAATTTAATTTCTTATATAAATCTAATTTGCTAAAACTCTGCGTCTTAGTGACGTAATCAAAAATTAAAGATGGCCGTGCTTAGAGAAATTACAGCGTCAAAATGGAAATAGCCATATTTTATTTTAGTTTTATATAAAAGCATATTTATTAATAAAACAAATATCCAATTATAAATTGAAAGATTAAAAAACTAAATTGTTATATTTATAGAAAAAAACATCATTATTTTACTAGGAAATATTGAACAGCACATATCAATTTATCCACTCGTACAAGTTTATTATTACATTTTCATTTTCATTTTCCAAATTGATTGTTGTTAGAGCCACGAATAAAAAAAAACAAGTAAATCCAACCAAGCTAGCTTATTGAACAACACACACCCATCAATCCTCAAATTGAACACATCAATCACATAATCAACTGACATATTTGTTCAATATTCTCTTACATATAAAACAAACACAATTTCATTTAGCATTTTATCATTGTTTTAAATTATATAAGTATTTAAACATTTTATATAAATTTTAAAATCTTTTCTTGAAGACATTATAATACTTAATATATTTTTGTCTAGATCAAAGAAAAGTCCTTATCTGAACAGAGCATAACATCAGATTTAAGATATGAATAATTTAGAAGTTCCAATGACATAAGATCAAACTCATAATCGTTTTGCCTTCCGCTCTCTTTCTCTTCGATTTTCTCAATTTTCCAGATTTACTTAGTTGCATGAGCATAAAAGATGCTGTTATGAGCCCAGGAAAGAGAGATAAAAATCGAGTTTTTCATCATGTCATGTCGAAAGATTTTTATTAAAAAATTTTGATGTTTCCATTAATCTTCTTTGCTTGCGCATATTCAAGTATAGGTCGCATATTAAAATTTCCTTTTGTGATCGATTCTTCTTTCGTCTTTTGTTATGTTAGAATTTTAATATTTGTTTATCTATGAGTTTGATATTGAAGTGTAGGTGTAGGTATTTAATAAAGGTTAAATTTTTATTTTTATTTTTATTTTGAAATTAGTTTTATTTAATAAATAATTAAATAGATATTGCGTTCTACTATTTTTATTATAATGTATTAATTTTCGAATTGTCGAAATTTACTTGTTATATTGACAACTATAGTGTGTCGAGTTGAATTAAAGTTTTATTGTTAATTTTGAATGAAGAGCTAACAAACAACAACATGGATAATTGCATATTCTGTTGTTAAACTACTACTAGTACTAATATTTGCTACAATGGCTTTTCTAATGTACCACAAATATAACAACAATGCACCTAGCAAAACGTTGGAAAGGTATCACAATGCAAAAAAATTACACATTTTGGTATGTGAAATTTTAAATTTTCATTTTGTATAGTTATAGCTCTACTCAACTAGGACTAGTCGTTATATAACATTATAACCAGCTTAATTTTAAATTATTTAGTTCTTGAGAATTTTATTTAGAGAAGTAAACAAATTTCAGTTTTGAAATTTTAATTTTTAAATAGTGTCAGTATTTTAGCATTATTGAACTTGCACTAGTTTGCATAACTTTTTCTTTATATTTTTTTTTGATTTTCTTGTTGGACTCAAAAATAAATCAGGATACCGGCCCACCGAACAATTTCCCATTTGCCCATCGTTTTTTGATACCAAAAATTTTAAAATCACAGCTGTTTTTCTAATATTTATAGTAAAAAACAACATTATAACCTAGCACTCTAAAAAAAGAAATTTATTCAATTAATTTAGTCTTTGAACTTCATTCATTCACATTTTGTATCCTGTTGAGAAATTGTGGTTGGTTTTGAGGTAAATTCAATCTTCCCAAACTCAATTCGATTCAATTGAATTCTGTCTAAAATGATGAAAGCTTTAATGTATTTAATGCATTAAATCTCTAACGTCCTCAGGATTTTTTTTCATCCCCCTTGAAAAAAACTTTTTTTGATGTTAGGCTTGTTCAATATATATAATGTATTCAAGCCTTAGGACAGGTATTAAACTACTTTTACATTTTCCTTTCCCAATTCTTAATAATGATACGACTAAGAGAATTTAGACATTCATAACTTTTCTTACTTTAGTTTTTTTCTATTTTATTTTATTTAAAAGAGGGGTGAAACTTATCCACTTTCCATTTTCATATTTTATTTTTTTCTTGAAACTTTCGCTCATTCCATTTCTATTTTGGAGATTTTATTTTATTTTATCGCGTAACTGTGTTGGCATGTTTTACTTTTATTTCCTATCTGACCCTACCCGCCCAAACTTTGCATCCTCTAGAGACATTCCTCACTTTTAACGCAAAGTTATATATTCGCGAGGCAAACGTGATAAACTTTTGGCCTCTTTTTCTGCTTCTTTTTTTAACGTTTCAAGCATAAATTCACATCTGTTACATGGAAACAGATTGTATGAGGATTATAAATCTATAGCTAACTTAATTACAAAATTTTCTTATTTTCTTTTTCGCTTTAAAATGTGTATTGAAAACTCAAAAAAAGTTATAGAATCCTTGTAAAAATTTGGTTAAAGTTAGTTTTTACTATATTATAAATCTACGTGTTTAGGAATCCGAATTTCCATCAGATTTTCCTCTCCAAAATAAAATACACAACTCCTAACAGAATGAGATTTTCATACTACAGGTGAATGTATCACAGTATTAGGTAACACAATATTATTTGTAAAGTGAACATGAACATACTCGTACGCGACAAATGCAATACATTTCCCTAGGGTTGTTAAACACGCTAAAATTCGATAAATATTTATGTGTGTTATGATTTATCCGGGTACAATACCCACATCTTGTTTACACAACGCAAGAATGCCGAAATTTATGTTAGGTTAAAGCTAACAATCATATAAACATTTCTACAATTTGCAAATTTAATATATCTGCAATGCAACAATCAAGTCCTTTTGGGAAAAATTAAAAGTTGCAAAATACAGATAAAAAAATAAAAGTATTTACTTTTTCAAAAACAAAAGGAATAAACATTTCAGTATAATTTATAAACGTCCGCATTCTTAAGATATCTGCAATCGTCCTTTTCATCCTTTAGCCGGTCGCTTTATTACGCACGCTGTACGTAATGTAGGATGTCACGCTGGGCGCTACGTAATCTCGAAAATCCCAATCCTAATTTATAAAAGACACCAGCATACACCGTTTTTCGTATACTACTGCTGTTTGGTTTGCAAAAACACAAACCAGTTCCATATGTAATTCTTTCTTCCCTGTAGCTGTACACGACCTTTCTAGACATATTTATTTCTTTTAATCGCAACCAGATCTCAAATGCGAAATACTTGAACAACGGGACCTTCTTCACGACTTTATACTGTTTATACATATAAATAGAAATTTCATTGGGTTTTCAATGGCTTTTGTTATCTACGTGGGTAGTCTACACTCTAAGGGGTATCCAACTGCTACAAATTTTTTCTTTAAGAAAATAAAAATTGATTTAAATTTAATTGTTATATTAATTATTATTAAAGAGAGAATTTTTTAAATTTATATTTTGGAAAAACTTTTTGGGCCTTTTGGATTTTGCCCAGTATAATTTTTTAGAAAGGAAAAAGGGAATGAAGTAAAATGAAATGACAAGAAGTAAGAGAAACAATATAAGTAAAGCACTTAACTTACTTGTTACTTACATAAGACAAACTTGAACTTACAATATAAAAACATCAGGGTTGGTTTAAAGTTTTGGAATCTTAAATTTAAAATTTACAAAGTGTAGGGAACTTCAAACACTTAAATAATCCCACACTGCGAAAAACAAAAGGAAGAAATCACAACCAAAAGAGAAGAAGAAAGGAAGAAGAAGGTCGAAGGCTTTAGAGTAGAGTTCACTGAACACTTTAATTCTTCGGTGTGTGGTCAATGGTCAACATGGCGCCTTGTTGAACGCCAGTTGAATCACACTTTAAAATGCGTAATACTCCTACATAAAAAAGTGAAAAATAAGCGAAAGGTTAAATTTAAATTACCAACGAATTCCATTCCATTCGATTTCATTTTATTTTTTTATTTTAAATTTAAATTTAAATAAAAAATTAAAATTAATTCAAATTTACAAAACAAATAATCCACATGATAAAAACAAACAAAATCATAATGAGTTTAAAATTCATCTTCATAAATATTTAACAAATTTCTCTGTCTTTCTTTCTCTTTGGAATATTTATATATTCAATTCGAAATTTAACATTATGAACAAAATATATAAATATATTCAAATTCGAAAATCTGTGGAACCTATCTATTCTTCTCGGGCGTCCGTTCGACACGAACGAAGCATCCCGTTTAGAACAGAGGAACTTTTGATCCACTCGCTTCCGGTAATCCGAAATGAAACCGTCAACAACGATTCTAGAAAGATTCATTTCATCCCTTGGTTAGTTGGTATGCGACGGTGGATTCGCGAATGAATATTCATTAAAATCCAGAAATCGAGGGATGCTCGAAATTCGTTTTCGACCGCAGGCGAAACGTCCAGAGAAGGACTACTGATTTTCCTAAAAGGACTCGCGTTCATTCATTTCCACTTTATTATCGCTATTATTCCCTTGATGTTTTTATGAGTTTGAAATTTTCAGTTTAAACTTGTTTATGGCCATAAAAAAACAAAGAAGTAATAAAAAAATAAAAGATGAAAGGGTTGATGAACATATTGTATTTAGCTTAGTAAAAGAAGAGAGAATTGGTAATTAAATTTTCAACTTTCATTAGAAATTATTAATAATATAACAGCAGGGTGGAACATTATACCCTTTCGCTTGAAATTTACTTAATATTATTAACTTTACACCCCCTGCAATCTACACAGCAGTGTTTGTGATTTATTGCACATAAAACGTATACTAAACGATCATAAACTGTTTAAGAGTTGATATTCATAAAATGTGACTTTACAAAATGTTCACTGTTTTAAATTTGAAAATATTAAATATTTTTATTGTTTATTAACTTTAACTCAGAGTTTTGTTTTATAAAAAAATATATCGAGTTAATTATTTGCAGAAAATTATAGATAATTATAACTTTCCAACATAAATATTAGTTATGTACTGGTATAATATTATATATAACGAAACAGTTATTGTCCTTAAAATTTTCCCAGGAAAGGAAAGGACAGGAAACCCTTTTGCTGAGTTTTAGACTCGACTCTTCATTTTACCACCCGCCAATCTCAATTTTAATTAAAACATTTAATTAGTCTACGTTCTCATGACTGAAAATAAACTAACTCTGATGAAATAAAATAAAATTGTTAAATTAAGCTGCATGAAAGTTAAGAAAAGTAAAAAAAAAACTTTTTGTAAACAAAATAATTTTTTTTTGTTTAGGCAACCCAAAATACGTCATTTTGTGTCTCTTGACAATTCACACTGACACATACAAATATATTTATGAAAAAGTCTCTTTTAGTCTTGTCACCTCCTAAAGTTTACAACACATTTAATTAACATTATCGTAATCACAAATTTAAATTACACTTAAAACAGTTGCACACTTGCAAGTTATAAACCAAGCAAGAATTGCAATTAGATAAAGGATAACGAAATGTAACTAGTGTTACGTTTACGAATCCTTCAAAGAAAGTTGGAGATTTTATTTCGAGCGTTAATTTCTTTTTATAATGAAGCGATAGAAATCTCGTAGCGCCATTAAGGAAAGAATTCAAGTGCAATTGAACATTTAAAAAATACGTGCCTTGAGCTTTAGTTAGCCTTAGCTTCTCGTAGTCATTTACTTTGTTAGTTAGTTACTGTTAATGTTTATTACAAATACTTTTTTATAAGTTCGTGATGGAAGTAGTAGCACCGCAAGAATATCAAATCGTAAATTCTTGATTCTTAGGGCGTGTTGGAAAATAGTTAAAAGTTAAAAAGTACGCAAGATGTATGTGCTCGATTAACTTCTTTCTTCATGAAGAATGAACGAAAACTTAATGAAACTTTAAAGCTCTTTGGGAAAAAGTTAGTTTAACGCGTAAATTGCATGCAAATAGCTTACTATCTTAGAATGTTAATTTGTAAGATTTTAAATGTTTTGCTAAACTTCAAATATTTTAAATACACCATTGTTAAAATTACCTAAGTTAGGTGGTATTTTGAAAATCCTGATTTAATATTATTTAAATTCATGATGTACTTGAACTTGAACTTAAACTTAATAAAAATAATCTATAAACATCCGCATATTAAAATTTAGATTTATGAAGAGTGTTAGCAAGGTTTTGTTTATGAGTCATCATCTCTAACATTAAACTTAAAATTTAAATTGCTATTTATTTTGTAGATTTAAATAATACCTTTAGTTTATACTACCTGAACACGAGTAATAATTTGAATTCTTGATTCTTGAATCCACTGTTGTTATAAATTCAAAGTTCAAGTTATGATCGTGTCATATGGGTATTATTAAATTTTGTATTTTATGACTTCATTCGTTTATTTAATCATGTACAGAGTAAACTACAAGCTTTTAAAATTTAATTTACGATAGACAAAAGAAGAAGTCTATAGTCTATAATTACCACATAAATTTTAACGAAAAAAATTAAAAATCGAAAATTTCTTGTTACAATTAGCAATTCATTGAAACTGTTTAGATTGGTGTGATCCTGCAATTTCAGAGTTTCCATTCTAATCATTGATTTCCATTGATTACACTGTCAAAGTATGTGAACCCCACATCAATTTTCGCAAGCTTAGCAAACCCAAAGTGAACGCCCACATAGTCGACACAAAGTGGCCATGCATGTGCTAGACATCAAAGGGATTTAATCGATGAACAAAAGCTTGCAAAATTTATTTCCAATTCAGAAAGGGATGAAATAAATTAATATAATATCTATTAGTTTGTCAAATAATTTTATGACCTTTATATCAGTACAAAGTCTTTAAGAAGCTATAACATTATGTGAGAAACTGGTAACTAAAGGGTGGAAAGTTGGATAGTAACGATGAGCACAACTAAACTATGAAAAGCCTGTTTCTCTGTTGATACTGCGTTTGATAGTATTGCGGCAGGAGCGACACGGCACTCCCGGTTAATTAAATTTTAATTGAAACAACATTGTGTCGTCCTCGTCTCTTGTCCTAAAACGACGAACTTCTGCCATCACCGCCTCCTTAACTAAAGTACACAATACCCTAATGTTTGGTTTACTTAAAGCCTACATAAAGTTCTGTTGTTTATTTTATCTATGGTCATGCCTATGAAAATATTCGACTTGTTATCTTTCTCAAGCGGGAAAATAATTAATTAAAAGTAAATTTTTAAAGAACTAATTAAATTTTTACCACAAGACCCTGACTATTTATTTTATTTGAAAAAATGTAAGAAAAATATTAAAGAAGTTAAACTTCTTTTCTGCCTATTTTCTTTTTTTTTGTGTTTTATTTGAAGAAATGTAAGAAAAATATTAAAGAAGTTAACCTTCCTTTGTGCCTTTTTTCTTTCTTCTTTTGAGCAATTACTGAATTACACATGTATTAAGCTTTTGTGTAATGGCAAATAGCGATAAACCAAGGGGTGTGCCGCATAGAGAAACGTAGAAGGTGGATAAACCTAAATTATCTCCGAATGACATTTACTGCGTTAGGGAAAGAGATAAATATTCCTAACGGCGAACAGAACGAACGGGAAATTTCGACTTCGATCACATAGATCACTGCAATAGTGTAAGGAATATCGTTTACTGCCATAAAATTAGGCAATACGAATACTGGAGGAAAATCTATAGTCACAATTCTCATTTCCATTTCTCTTCGAAATTAGTAGTACAAATTTTTTAATCAATTTAATTTTACCTTCTCATCTGGAAAGTAATAAAAATCACAACAATAAATTACCAAACCCTAAATTTCTTTATATTACATCCACATAGTTAAAGATCATTAAAATCCAAAACTTACGGATTTTACCTCACTTCTTCACATGTTAGGTGATATTACAAGTTTAACCTTAGTGAACACTATCGCACGTTAGAGCAATTTAGGAGTGGTGTTTTGCGCATAAGGGAAAAGATCTCCCATGATAATTAACATCGTTTAGCGTTTCACCTTTCTCGCAATCAGGAGGTTTAAATGTGTTAACCACGAATAGCCAAATAACCGCCAAAGGTAAAACTATAAACGAAGGACGATATAGCGTTAGTGTTGGCTACCTTTCGAACTCTAACCAGGATCCAAACTTGTACTTTGTTGTTTGTTGGTATTCCTTAATTTAGGTTGTTAATAGCTTATGTTAGTTATAGAATTCGAGGTGGATCGGATCCTTTGTTTTAGTATTTAGTTGTTGTGCAAATTATAGGTAGCGGTATCTCCAATTTGGAATATGAGGGTTGTTTGGTAAATTTTAGGCTTTATAAAAATTTAGTTATTGGGTTTAAATTGAAATTGAATTGTTTGGTCTGAAACTTAGCAAATGATCTTTGTATTAGATCCTTTAGTGAATTGGTGGTTGTAAGAGTTTATTTATTGTTGATATCGGATAAATCTTGCCATTTATTTCCTATTGGAATGATATACATTCAAGAAATAAAATGATAATAAATCTTTTATATTTATATAGTTTAGATAAGATTTCAGAAAAGATATGTGATAACGGAATATAAAAGAAAATAAGGAAATAAATTTCAGAAAAAGTGTCAATTTCTTTAGAGAAAAAAAAATTGCAAATTTGAAAGTTTTCAGATTTACATCAAGTTTATTGAAGAAAAACTAAAAATAATTTTTAAATTTTAATTCAAAAAGAAAAAAAATCTTATCTATAAAATATAATGTCAAAAACAACATTCCAAACCACACAAGACTTTATACTTGAAACGTGAGTTAATAACCCATTGATTTAAGCACTATGAAACCAACACGTGCGTGATATTATCCCTTTGGATATACTAGTATATCTATAGCAACTTCCAACATTTAATTTTCCATTTGCACATGTTTACCATCTAACTCTTTCAGCTTCACATACATGTGGAAATTGAAATAGTGCTTGCCGAGATCTATGTTCGTCCTACGTGACTCTATTACAGTATAACTTCGACACAATTGTGTCTGCCTCAAATTCAATGGTGCCCTTCTAGCTTTGCCTCTTATAAAGCTCACGCAGGATATTTTTTCTAGTTCGGTATCTCTATAATTCTCGTTTTGCGACTTTTTTCCTTTATATATCCTCTATCAGCAAAGATATATACATTGGTTTAGGATCCTCACCGGTATACAATTCACATTGAATGAAATCGAATGTTTGCACCAGTTTAATTTCATCCTCTTGCATTTTCTATACAACGCCATTGAAT
>JASKGN010023239.1:0-10840 GCA_030556245.1 Falagria sp. GC000072 | reverse complement strand
CAGGTGGATCAAACTAAAGAAACATCCTTAGAATGTCTTACATCAGCTTCAAATACCCTAGTTTAATCATTTTGGGCCACTAGGATAAAACATCAGGAACATACAACATCCACCTCTTCAGGAAGTGAAATTAGGTGAAAGCTAAAGGCAAAGGATATCCTTACCTAGCAGCCAAATCGAAAGCAAAACGTGTGGGAACGAAACATGGTCTTGTGAGCCTAAGATAAGTTGTTGTTGTAATAGAACTCCTCAATGACGATGCTTAAACTGACACACAGGGCGAGACAAAATTCTTATTGTCTAAATTTCTCCCAAGAGAGAGGTTTCAGTTTAGGGTATAGCACAACAAGAAGCTGTATATGTATGCAGACTATCTATGCGGTATCCGACCGCAAATTTATCAACGTTGGGAAACTAGGAGATCTGGGAAGACCGCGTCGTTCGTATTGACGCTCTATCGGCATTTTGTGTTAAGGCGCAAATTGCGGCTCCATTCGCGCGTAAAATTAATCAATAACGCAATAATATTGAAACACATGTGTTCATTATCAGCCTGAATGCCGAAACGGCTTAATTATAATTTGGATAAATTAATTCTCTGAGGCGGAGGCGAAATTTTAATAGAATGAATGCAGAGAACGAGCGGAATTTGTGAATTGGTTCGTTTTTCATATTGGCTGGGTGGTTTATGTATATGAAGCTGGAACGCAACAGTGGCGAGATGGAAATGGGAATCGTTAAATATAATTAATGAAAATTATAAGCTTGGGATCTACATCTAGAAAAGCATTATTTGCATTTCCGGTGGGTTGCCTCGTTTAAGTTTTTTTTTTCTTGAATGGGCAAATTTCTACTTTAAGATTTTTATTCTTTGCTGAGTTCTTGCGTGGTATAAAAATGTCACTCTGGGGAAAATCGCTCCCACATAACTAGTAATACAATTTCGTTGATAACTAGCAAACCATCTATGGAATTTCCAAACTTATCAAGTATAACTGTGGTACTGTCTTCGACTCAAGATTGTATTACGTCTATGTTCAATCCTGCAAAGTTGTACAACTTATTGGTTGTACTGTGCCACAATCGGAGTTTCTCTCTCTAGACTCTCTATGAAACCGTATTACCTAAACCATAGTTTCGACCGAGGGTGCAATCGAAGTGTTCGAGCAGCTTATTGCATTTCGATTAACTCGCTTCGCTTCTGTACCTTCCAATTACAACTGTTAGCACAGTAATAACTGTTTCTGAGATTGTCCCACACTTGTGAAGTTCTCAATATTATTTGCTTGTAACTCTTCATGCAGTACTTAAATTCCGATTAAAACTTATCTACTATATTACTATAGTGTACTAAAGGGGTAAAATAAATCTCAAAGTCCAGAAACGTCAAAAAACTATTCCTTATTGGTGTATTTCACACCATGTACATTGTACATATGCATACTTTATTATATGTAATGTAAAGCCATGCATTTACTATATTCACAAATCAACATCCGAGAGAACGCAAACTCCCGTTTAGGAAATTCCAAACTTTCCCAAACTCTCTGCGCCGAATTCCCCGGTGTTAGCAACCCCCTTTCCATTCCGCACGCGACGACATTCGTGTTGCGGCAAACGCGCGTTCTATATCACTGATAACCGGATTTCTAAACTAGTATTAATTACCTAGTAAATTGCTTGAGTTTGCTCTCCACTTCGACAAGCTCGCACTCAAAAGTTGTGATTTTATTTTTTAGCTGATGTTTGGATGTATCTCAAAGTATATTAACTCAAGTTTTAATTAAAATGTCGCTCTACTTTGGAAATCATTTCAAGGTATGAAATTGAAACTGATTTGAATGCGAGCTGAAAATGTCCTGGGACATAATCCCTTGTTATATCAAGTCATATATTTACTTTGGCTATGTAACCCCATCCCAAAAGATTGTTTTCTTTTTTCGTTTCCTTTCTCCAGTTTGAATTCCTCGTTTTGCGTATTGAAACGTCGTTGAGTTACGTCGTATTTGCTTTTAATTTGCGACTTCTGCGAAGTCTTCTCCGCCCCGTTCCAACCCTTCTTCTCTTTACTTCTTTGCAAGAACTTTTAATTGCTTACACACCTTTACAATACCAAATCGGACAAATTCGGGCCTTAGAAAGCAAAATGTCTTCACTAATTCTGCGAATGCAGAAGAAGATTTCTAGGACTATTAATCAGACTTCTGTAAATTTAAATTTTGTTCGTTTTATGCAAACAGCAAACTTTGATGAGTGTTGTGAACATGCACCTTAATGTTTTGAACGTGAAGTTGTAAAGCTATTTCTGAAGGAGGATTAATTTGATAGTTGTAGACCCACAACTTTACTATTATCCTTCATTAAAAATTCAAGAATAATTTTCAACATGAATGATAATAAAAGGAATAGCGAGCTATATTTATAGATTACTTCATGTATTTATTTATTTAATAGTTTGACTTTAGCTATAAAAGTCTAAATCTTTAATAAAAATCCTGGTCCAGATGATTTCCTTTTCCTAACACTTCCTTCAAATAATAAGATATTTGTATTTATAAGCATTTTTATATTCAATATTCTTTTTTTCCTCTATAAAAATTTCAATTCATCCCTCAATTTTCATACAAATCTTCTATTTAAACCTTCTTTTATAAAATCCGTGCACATCTTCCAGGTAAAGATTTAGACTAGACGTGTTTCGCAAACTGTAAACTTTTCATGTTACTGTCGCACTCTGGTGACAGATCATCGATTGCCCTAACATCTCGAGCATACAACATAAAATTAGGGCACAGTACGTATAGTCTACGGAGATTTCCGGATTTCGTCTTTCTCTGGATGTTCGATATGTTCATGTCTCTTTCTTGATGTTAGCCATGGTGTTGGTCCCCTTTTCTATAGGTGTTAATCCAAATCTTGGTCTTTCCCACATCTTAGTTCTAAATCTTGTTTACCCTCTTACTCGCTAAATCGACATCAGATGTGGCACTATTAGATCCCTTACCTTGGCCAGCGACAAAAGCATTGATAGCAGGCAACCCCGTGAAGATACCTAGCAGGTAGTAAAACCACACAGTGCGTATTTTCACCATTTTCACTTTTTCACAGACACTATGCGAAAAGTTGTCCTCCGTCGCCTCTCAAACGCCTCACTCGAGTAACGACTCGAGTCAAAAACTTCGATCACTTATCATATCCTTCTATGTCATTCAGGATGATAAATTTGCTTCCCTTAAGAAGGAAAGTTTTCTTTACGAAAAAACAATTTTTCAGAGATTTGTTTACGTTTTTTAAAAGATTTAAAGTTTCACTTTATACGATTTTTAATGTAATCCTTAAATAATTTTTATAATCCTTGAATTTCTGGAAGAAAAATATCCATAGGGAACAAACTTTAATTAAAATCCTAGGCACAGAATCAATTACCCGAATCACTAAAGTTATAACGAGTTTATTATCCACGCAGAATTTTCCAAACACAAAACACTTTTTTTTTTATTCGCTAAACATTTTTTCCATTTACTGCAGTATAATTCCCGGCGCCTTCACAATTCACCACACTTCAAAATATTCCTGATATTCAAAGTAAATCAGCACGATTTATTTAATTATTGTCTGATATGTAAATCCAATTGGAGGACACATGTATAACTCCATTCGGGGGCGGTTATCCCCACAGTTTATATTGTTGGTATATGTTGTATGATATTATGGGGCGGGTGCACAAACACCCTCACTATGATAAGCAATTAGTATAGTAGTATGGAATACGAGTCATGCAGCATCCGCGTAGTGAAGATGAGCTTTTAACATAGACACGACGCGTGCTTCCTGATGGTGAAGGAGAGAGGAGACGTTGCTCGCGCGCTACGATGTCGAACACTAGGCGAGTGGCGGCGCGAAACGCGCGTCCGACCCGCGCATTTCCCCCACCGGGAGTCCATGTTGGTAGCGGATTCATTCTCTAGGTAAACTGGTGGTCCCACGATATCCCTTTCAGGACTCTATGCTGTTTCAGGACTCACTTGCACTCTGGCTCCCTCACCTATTAAGCTAGAGATATTTCAACTGCACTCTGATGCTTTTATACATCCTTCACCCCCATATAATTACGAATCATCCATGGATAAAACCAAAGCTCAAAGCTAAACGATATACCAGTTCACAATCCAAACCTTTCAAAATAATAATTTCGGTGACTTTTGAACCTTTTTAGATCATGTGGTCTTTGCATGGATAAGATCCCAGTTGGTCACATGGTTAATGAATACTTTCAACTTTGTGAGTTGAAAATGTTTCCTGCTAACCTGAGTCGAATCCTAATTTTTGCCAGCCTTTGAAATTTGAATTATGAAAACTCAACTTCAAAGCTAACAACTAAGTTCAGCCACAAGCCGTTTATCTTTAATTAAAAACGGATTCAGTTACGTCCTCGACATCCTCTGCTTGCTCATCTTTCTAAGAGAATCACTCAATATTGTATGGAACAAAACTGTCGCCGACAAGAGACATGACAATGGGAACGACGAGATGAACAGCATGGAAGCGATAGTTACAGTCCCAGTCGATTAAGTCCTAGAGAGGATAATCGCCCATAAGCAATGGTCGAAAATGCTCAGAAGAGAAGAGGTGAAAAGGAAAGAGAAGGTAAACATGTTCTCTCTCAAGAGAGATCAGACAAACAACGAAATGATCCATCAGTCATTTGGGAAACGTGAGCTCGAAAGGAAATGAGCCAAATCGATGATGGCGAATAATAGCTGCAGACACCGAAGAGGATATAGCAAAATACATTTGGAGTGTTCGCGGTGTGGAACATTGCCATGCGGTTGATCTTGCTTGGATGTCTAGTTTCCATTAGTCGAATTTAATTATTGTTGGGATTGTTTCCTTGTTGTTATTTTTTTTCTTCGCTGTGTGTTGCCGATGTCCGAAACAGAGCTTTTCGAAATTTCGATGTGGAGAGTGATATCCCAAGAGTGGAAAAAAGGCATCTGTTGGCAGCGCGTGTTCCGGGAGGATTTAATGTTTACTGGAGAGCTAGCAGGCGGTAGCAACGCAGGTCGGCGTTTAACGAAAGGTGATCTCGCCTTGTGTGCTGCTTGATTAAATTACTTTCGTGTCGCCGCTGGCATATTTTAAAGAATCTCTCTGGTGCTACATAGTTGCATACTTAGGATGCATTGGAGCTGGCGTTTTATGGGTTTTTCTTTGATGTGTTGGGTTTGGAAGTTTAGTTAAAATGATACTTAAAATAAATTGAATTTCGAGAATAGACGAGGAATGACTACTGACAATGTGTTAATCAAGCTCCTTGTGATTTATTTATTTTTTCATTTCGATTCTTTTGAGTTTCGTTAAGGATCAGATTGGACTGTATTGGAATCTCTGTGATAATGATTTTATGATGCAAATGCAAATCAAATAAAACTGGTTGTTTATTTTCTACGATTGGATGGTATAATTCTAGCGTGTTTCGTAACATCTTATTCTTTATTATTTTCTTCGTGCCAGTTGGGACCAACATTGTAGTTATGCTTCAATTCTCACATATTTTTAATACAAATAAAAGATTTCCCTTAAATTATATTTTTCAGACTCTTTTCTTGGAAATTGTAGTTTTACATTTTTGTACATTTTGTTATTTCTTCAACTAGTTTAGAAGTCCTTCCATATGACAGTCACAATCGAGCAAACAAGACACGCGTCAAGCAACGAAATATTTCACTTTTTTCACCCTCGTTTCGCACTTTTTGATGTGCACGTATCATGGGTGGAAATGTTGGTTGTAGAAGTGTGGTTATGGTATCAAAAGCGTTCAACTCGCATGACTCGTAAAAATTGTCACCGAGTGTCATCGCGCGAATATGGCGTCATGCGCGTGCCATAAAAAACATAAATGCGCTTCACTCGTCGTAAGCCTCTTTAAACCACTTGGAGATGGGTTTTTGGGGGTGGAGGTGATTCCATGTTAGCTAAATGTTTTTCACTCCACTTTTGAAAGTAATTCTGCAAGCTGTGATCCTGTCAGGGAAATGCTTCACATAAATATTTAAAACGCTTATTTTTAATCATTTATTTTTATTTATTTTAGAAATTTTATTGTTTAAAAATAACCCGGATCAAGTTTGTTAATTTGATAACACGATGGTAACTGTCAGTAAATGTCAGCAACAAGAAGGAAACAACTGTAAACTTTATAGAGGATATGCACTGCAAAATTGGACATTGTACACTTTCAATTAAATATTAGCCGATCAATCGGTAAGGCTAAAACTAATCAAGTGAACATTTGCCTTGTCTGGCATTCTGATCAGCAATTTACCTTAGTTAGAACAAACAACTAGAACAAAGTAAAGCATTGAATAAATATTTCAACAAATTAAATTTGGTATTCCTTACATACTTGAAAATTAAAATGTTCACAATGAGATTAATAATAAATTTGTAGCACGAATTAAATTAGACATTGATTATTATCACACATCAAGCTTAATATAAAATTATGAAAGCTGTGCCACCATCGATGATGATTATTGATGCATTAATACGTAATTCACGCATAACAAGCATAAATCGCTTTCGATTCCCGATTAAAATAGACGAGCAACAAAGTATTGGATAAACATGGCGTAATTATTGTTTTCTGCCGCATAAATATGAAGCTATCGAGTGATTAATCGCATTGGACTAAAATAATAATTACAACTATGAGGCAGCATTTACAAAACGACGATCAGTTATTAATTTCGTTGCGGAATTTGATTTCATGCGATCATACTTTGTTTCGATCCTAGTTTTATCTGTGTCTACATAGTACGAATGATATGAAAGGACGTCATTGCCTAATTACACTGTGACTATGGGATTAATGCCTTTAGTACATTAATATCAATCAGGAATGTAGTAATTAATCCTATTAGAAGCATGAGTATTACATGTGTCACTTCACTAATTTGTAATTTGTATTATTCTTGTTAAATCAAGAAAAATTGGTTTCTCTATGAGATGTATGATTAGATCATAGCAAGTAGGATTTATTAATTCCAGTTAATCATAGGAAAATTTGATATGCACATTTCGCCAAACTTCAATCGAATTTTTGCTCGATGTATAATCATTTATAATTGTTTCAACAATACTCAATTGCAAATAATAAATGCAAACAGGCTTCACATCAAGCCAGACGACAACCTGCAAGTGCTTTTAGTGACCCGGGGGGCAATTAACGGCTGTCAACGTCGTTGAGATTAATTACGTCTGCGGTATAGCATAATAGCAAATGCATTCGACGCAAACGCCAACTTCATAACTTCAAGTTAAATTGTTCAATCATTCCATGTCTGCACCAACTATTAGAAGACATTAACTTTTTACCTATTTTTCATATTACATATTCAGAAGTAGGTTAAATCAATTTAGAGTATAAAATTATGTTCATACAAGTTTTATTTTATTACAAAATTTGAAGTATCGTGTATATTGATTTACTTGCCGGATTTTGTTATGCAATGGTAGCCTGAAGAAGAGATGTTAAATTTATAGCTTCTTAATGCCCATAATCACGAGACCCATTACAATGAAAATGAATTTTTTACACTCCCATTAACTCTCGATCATAACATTCCCTGCTAATCCAATTTATGTATATTGAAACATGCTCCATATGTCAGACGTGAACAACATATCAAAACAACATTCCATTAAAAATTCAATCAAATCGATCGGTTTGGTTCTATAAGCCACTGAAGGATGTTTTGTTTCTCTCAAATTTACATCCTCCAAAATCAAAACAACTCAAAAAAATAACGCAAAAAAAATTCATCCGATAAAAAACTTGAGCATATTTGATTTTACTAATTTCGAAAGAAATTTTGAACAACCCAACTGTGAATTCCTCAGAACAATATACTTTAAATCTTTCTAATTGCACAATCATTGCATAGATAGGTATTTAGTCAAATTGCTAGCAGCAGCAGCAGTAGGAAAGGAATTTCGTTCGGACGGAGAAACCATCAAACGAATTAGGGCGAAAGCGTGTCTAACGTGCTCGATTTGGAACTATGCTTTTCTTCTCATTGGTAGTAGTAGCTCCTGGTAATAGTACCTAGTAGGTTGTAGATAGTTCTTCTTTTTTATTGGAGTTTGCTAACGGGTGAGATCTCTCTAGCGCGAAGGTAATGCACGTTTCGCGGATGCATCTGTGCAGAATTGATTCCGGACGCGCTCGAGCATTCAAACAGGTTAGTTTGCGATCGGCTTCGAACTCTTGAGCGAGTAGCTTCTAAAGCTCTCACACTAGCTGTCGAATTGCACGACCTCTTGCGCATCACTTAGTTGGGTAACTAACGTCTACTGAGGATTTCTCACGTGACTCTAAGTGGCTCTAGTTAACATTTTATTTCCAACATTATGAGTTCTAAAAGTTATGCTTTCAAATTTAGTTCTGAAAAAATCCCAGTAAGAAAGTGGTGCCATTAGGACTCTTTCTATCTGCAATTTGATTAGAGAGATTCTCACAGTTTGAAACAGGAATGGAGTCTTGTTTTGCCGCAGAAATAAGTTTAATTAAGTACGGAGGTCTTCCTAATGTATTCGGATCATTATTCAAATCTTATTTTCCAGCCATCTTCAATTGCTTTTAATTAGTCAGCAACTGTAGCTGTTTGCTAATTCTTAATATTGGTCAGAAGGGGAAAACAGAATATGTTTCAGTGAAAGCAGAACTTGAAGGAAATTGTAAGAATAAATAAATATCCTGAATTTGTTTCGGTACATGTGACAATCCTTCTGGTTTAAAATGAAATCACTCATACATTGGGTGTTTATACTTTGGTTACTGGCAAAAGAAGATGAAAATTGAAATTAACAATTTAAGCTAATTTAAGATTGGGTCTGGACTTATTTCTTTAGTATATCTGTCAAATTAAGAAAGGTCAAACAGCTGCTACAAACTGGCTTGAACTTCTCGTGTAATAAACAATTAATTAAATCAACTCACCATAGTGTCTCGCTCCTACGCTTATGATTAAAACAATCTGAATGGAGTTTAAAAGATGTTTATTAAATTCTTCGTCATTAGGTCTATGATATCCGCGTTTGATTCAACTGACTCACCATTTAAAAAGCTCCATAGAAAATTAGAAGAGTCCAAAATAAAAATGTATAGAATTAATCTAAAATTTAATTCAGAAAAAAGGAAATACAAAGGTTTTATCCTGAAATTCATTAAATGGAGTAATTCCCATGTGGCCACATGAGCCCAGTCTTATTTCAGGGTTATCCCCATATGGAGAAGAAAATCGAAAATGGAAAGGAAGTTCATTCGCTGAAAACAAATAGGCAAAAGTCGACAGGATTAGTTGTGATAGACGATTCGCGATGTTTGCAATATTTGCCCCTTTTGTAATGCGCCATCAACTGTGTTTCACTCCCCTCATATTCTTTGCAGCGTGAGCGAAAATGTTCTTTGCATACGGCACTGCCTATGCACCTTCTAGTTTATGCTCGGTCGTTTGTCCAAAATGCATTTTTACCATTTTCCTTGCCATTTTTCCTCGTTTCCTTTCTGCGCATACTTTTTCTCTGTTGGCACAATGTGTTGGAAAGCAAAATATAAGAAGAAAGAAAAAATAGAGGAACAAGTTGCATATGCGTGCCGCGTATCGTCGGAAACGAATACGTTCTTAAACGACTAAGGCTTTGTTTTATGCGTCACGCTCGACATTTTTTCTTCTTGCCTTCCCTAGGTTTTCTACAAACACATATTCTATTGTAGACTTGGTTGCATGTACTTTTAGTGTATATCCAGTTGTATAAGTTAAAATGTTCGAATGTATTGTAAGGTACATTCTCCACGCTTGCTTTATTTTGACGTGTAAGAGCCTTTCTCTTTGCATATACAGAAACAGATATCGCATGTACATATTTTTATAACGCAATTCCCTGAGCACCAAGGAAAAGCATACTCTTAGCTTAGAACTGTACTGTGCATGGACGAAGGAACTTGGAAACATCGGTATTCGGCATTTGGAAAATGCGTGTGCTGCGTGCACGAGCTTTGCTCTATAGCTACAAGCTTTGGGTTCGTTTTTCTTAGGCTTTCTTTGCTTTTTCTACTCCCAAGGAGTAATAATGCAGTCGTATTATGGAATATTATAGTATGATGTACAATTGCACGCAGGCAATACTTCTCAACCCTAGCTAAACCTTAAAGCCTAAATGTAGTAACTTCTTGTTGTTTCTCCAATTGAATAGGAAGGACTATCAGAAGATAAAACCCATGAAGTTTGAAATTTTTATTTGGGAGCAAATAGAAATTCCAGTACAAATTCATTTCTCTTCTTTGGGTTTAGTTTTTTTTTCTGTAGTAATTAAATAATGTAAGCTTTGAATTTGGAATGAGTTATCATCATTAGTTGTGTGGGCTTTGAAAAAAATAGTTCTAGTTAACAATACATATACACAACTCACTAATGTAACGACATAATTTGTAAGTAACAGGTCAACGAAGAGTTAGTGATGAACATCACGTAACTACTACATTCCTAGCGTAAATTAAGATGAATATTCGTTGAATTAAAGCAATTTGGCATCAGTCCAGTCACATCAGTCGTAAGCTCTCAGCCTCTTTCTCTTCTCCCTGTTGCCATTTTCAGTTTTCCCTATTTTCCTTCTCTAATGATATACTATGCATGCTGAATGAATACAACTCATATATACTCGGTAGAATGCTGCAATGGCCGGATGCTTTGCGGGTAATTAACGCTAATTAATAATTTCTTCTATTTGCTCACATTTTTTTTTTGCATTCCTTATGTACACACATTTTGTTCACTTG
>JASKGN010023228.1:0-13982 GCA_030556245.1 Falagria sp. GC000072 | reverse complement strand
TATAATTATTAAGGTCATTAATAAATAGCATTAATAAAGTCTTTAATAAAATAACGAATGCAGCTAATGATATAAAATATATTTTACTAATTAAATTAACTTGATTAACTTTATTTTAAACGTCGTAAATCTTAAGTCAATTGACGTCATGAACCTAACGTCAATTTACGTCATAAATTTTACGTCAATTTACGTCATAGATATGACGTCAAATTACGTCATGAGACTGCTTGCCAGTTACATTCAGTTAAGTTTGAAATATATTGTGATGGTGTTCTCTGTGGTGTGTTTGGGGAATTAGAGTATCCTGCAAAACGCTTGTTGTTTTCGGGCAATCTGTCAGCAGGTTTGCATTCCAGTAAACCAAAATAATTTTAAAGATTCACATACAGACATTTCTAAACGCTTTTGAAAAAGGGCCGTCCCTTAAAACGTAAACCAGGTCGCCCAAAATCTGACAATTCTCGTGCGGAGCAACGGCGTGTGGCCAACGTGAGCTACAAAAATGCACATCCAAAAGTTGTTGAAATTGTTCAGATACGTTATGGGAAGAAAACCCCAATTGTCCATCAGAAGGCTGTGAAATGCAATAACAATATATAAGAAATATACGGAAATATATAGAAAAGCTTCGAATTAGATTTAGGCGAAAAATAGATTGTCGTTTACTGGAGAAAAGGAAGTCATTAAGAGGGTAATATTCTGGATGAGAATTAACAGATGGCGACACAGTACAAAAATAGATAATTTTTGAGGATGTTAAATTCAATGAACTTTGTAAAATCTAACGAAAAATTAATAACAAATTAATTAAAAAGTATTTAGTAATATGCCTATACCATTTTTATTTCATAATGCCTCATTAAGAAGATATCTTAATAAAACTTTAAATTTATATTATTTTTTATCAAAAGTGTTTAACTGAAATATATAGATCCAAAATTAAGAGTTTCAATAATTGGGATGTTTATATACATTCATTTAACATCTTTAAAATCTCACAAACGGGAAGAGAAAGTTCATAACTTTTACCATAGACGGCGCCCTTGGACACATACCCAGAATCGGGATATTCAGATCAGTTCGGATTGTGTATATTATGCAACCAAACAATCTCTTTAAAAAATACATGCAAAAGTATATTCTCATGACATCTACTTTATTTCTATAAAAGTCATATAAATATTACCCTCTTAACAAATTAACGCAAAAACTTTCTCTTTAAATTCTTCAAAATATTAGACTGCATTCAACGCAAAATAAAAATTAGGACTGATAAAATGAAAGCCAAATCTTCTGACAAAGACCTGCAAAATAAATTGTTAACTCTTGCAGGATTTTCTAAACACTTAATAATACAAGAACCATATTAATATGAAAATTCTTATAAACTGCCTACCACAGATCAAATCATACCATTATACGATGAAGGTCAAGCTAATATTTTCTTATTTCAGAAAGATCGAAATAAGGTTTTTTGGAAATGCAAATTCTAATCTATGTTTATTAGACGAAACTATTCTAGACAATTTATTAGAGGTTTTCAAATTTTTAAATTCCATGACTCCCATTACAACCTGAATTCTGTCAACGTAAATAAGTTATGTGAGTTGGGAGTACCATCTAATATTCAAAAGGTTATTTATGATGTAGGTAGCAGTGACTGCCAAATGAATGAAGATTTAATTCTCGAAAAACATAGAAGTGCATTCAGCAACCTAAAGAAAAGATGTGATGATTTACCGATTCATCATTGCCTATCTTGTCACAGCCTTATGTGTTTACGAGACTTGTCGGTTGTAAATAAATTAAGACATCCGATACAAACTGACATTTGACATAGATTATAACTGTTTTATGAAAATATGTATATTGAAGAAAGTCCTTAAATTTGTCAATTATGCTTTAAAAAATCAGAATTAATGACATGCCATCCAATTCTATCCTAAACAGTTTGTATTACAGCAGTGTACGAAAGCAATTAGAAAATCTTAATAATTATGAAAAAATGCTAATTCAAAGAGCCAAGGCTCTCCAAGTTATTTGCAGGTTGATTCCAGTGGGAAATAAAAATATATCTGTTAGGTAATTAATAAAAAAAAAATTAAAGAGTAGCACTTTCATTTGCCATTGCCAATAGAAAGTACACTAAATAAACTGCCCAACTTAAACCAAAATAAAGTGGAAAGACGTGGTGGATATCAACAAAATATATAATGCGTTAACAAAATAATATCAACTACACAAATATAATCTTGCCCCAGAACTCTGCTAATTTATTAGAAAATCTTAATCACAATCTGACCCATGATGTCGATCTCATGGAAAATGATAAAGAATTAAAAATTTAGTGTCCGATGCTTTCACAAATAAATGAAGATAACACAGATATATATGAACAATTCACAATTTACCCTCTCCACGAAAAGAAACAGAAAGGTACAGCCTCGGCTCTATATCAAATGCCTAAAATCAATAAAGTACCAATGGATAGTCTTAATAAGGATATAGATGTTTTATGCTTCCCAGATTTTTTTATTGATGGCAAATACGGTCAGTTTTATGATCGTGAAAAGAGAATTACAAGTGCAGAATTCATAAAATGTTTGTTAACTTCCAAGAATTAACGTTTTAGGCTAAATCGACAATATTTATTTTATTTATTAAATGATTCAAATTTAAGGCAGCTAAATGCAGGTATATATTATAAATGTGACAAATCTTGAACAAAAGTTAACAGCTAAACAGTATTTAGCAAAGATTAAAAGAGGAGAACTTAAAGGAGGCCTGATGACAATATTTAGTCGGTTAAGGAACACTGAACAATTCTGGAAAATAATGACGAGTCATACACGTAATAGACCGGCTACTTGGTTTCTGACAATTAGTCCCTCTGAATAGAGGTGGACGGATCTTACGGATTACTTAAAAAAATCAATGGACCAAGTGCAAGATATTAATCTAGCAGTGAGTTAGTTGCAATGGATCCAATTTCAGCGACTCGCTTCATTGATATAAAGTTCAAAGCAATATTAATAGTAATTTATGCATCAAGTTGTGTTATAATGACACTTATTATGTAGCGAGTTGTTTGGAAGCACGAGCAAGGCGAGCGCGACTAAAAATACGAGCGAAATAATGACCTATAACGCAAAGAGATGCATACATTCTTTATACACGCCTATCAATGATGAATCTGGAAAAAGTAACACATTTGAAGAAACAATCAAGTGCATTGGTTATAAATTCCATTCGACATTACGAAATAATGCGCGATACCACCATTGGTGCCACCACCACTAACTCTTTGCATAAATTTTTTTATAACACTTGTTACCTTTTCTTTAACAGTAGGAATGCCAGTTTCATAAAGAGGTAAATTATGATGTGTCTATAGGCATAGAGGTGGCATCATACTTTTGTATTTATATAGTAGGCGTGTATAAAATGTTTAACATCACCTGAGACACCATTGGGAGAAGTGGAGCATTATTTCTGGCGACGTGAATACCAATCTAGGGGTTTACAATTCAACCGTTGCAAAGGTGGCAACGTTTATCAACAAATATGCAACATGCACTATCCCAGATAAAAATGTATCACCAACATTATACGATCGTGCAATTAATAACCAAACACATAAACATAATTCATATTGTTTGCGGAAGAAGAAAACAAAAACAAGTTGTACCACTGTTTGTCGACTTGGGTTTCCTCGAACAGTAACTAAATTTGTATCGATAAACAATGTAACAGATTCAATAGCAGGTAGGAAAACTCTTAAAGCTACGAGACTATACAATATACCACGTAAAGTGGAATCTCGTTACATCAACGATTATAATCCAACAATGCTCCTCGCTTGGAATGGAAACATAGACCTGCAATATGTAGGAGAAAAAACTACTGTTTTAAATTATTACGTCAAAAAATAATCAACCAAGGGTGAAAAAAGTCATGCGATAGAAACGTAAACTTTATAATGTAGGTCTACGGGCTCTGAATAATAGAGAATGTGGTGCACTTGAAGCAAGTGATACGCTATTGGGAATACCACTCTTTGGTACCGATGCGCTAACCACAATCCGATGGCTAGATGTCAATATAAATCGGAATAGAAGTGCACAAATTATATTCAGATTGGACTGACATTTTTTTGAAACATGAATAGATAATTATTATCCTCGGCGTCCAAAGGACTTAAAAAAAAAACAATTTATATAATTTTGCTCTATGGTATGATATTGTCTCAACACCACAAACTTCGGTACATGTTTATAAATTTTCGGGGAATAAGTATTTAAAAAAGCGACAGCGACCTTATATAATAAGCCACTATACTTTTGATGTACCCAGAAAAATACTATATTTCGCTAATATTAATGTTTTGTCCGTGGAGGGACATAACAGAACTAAAATCGGGAAAAGTACATATTCTGAATCTTTCAATGTTTTAAAAAATCAAATAAAGGACGCACTTGGTGACGGAGAAATGCAGACAGAATTCATAGATAGATTAAACAAACCAATGGAACTGATTAATGAAAAAGTAGCAGAGATAGAAAGAAATCAGCTGCAAAATGATAACGCTGATAACAAAGATGTGAAAAATGACAAAGATTCAAGTTTTAACCGTTGATCAAAAACGAATATTTTATCGAATACGCAAGACGTTGTTAGATCGAACTAAAATTTTAAGACTACTTGTACATGGGGCAGGCGGAAAGGGGTAAAAGTTATTTAAGCAATACCCTGAAGAGTTGGGTTAAATTACGAATGAAGAAATTAGCAATAATAGCAGCATCCACTGGGATTGCCGCTTTTAATGTAAATGGTTTAACAATACACAGACTACTGCAGCTTCCAGTGGAACACGGAAATTGTCCCAAGTAGGTATACATCTCTATCAGACCAAGTGCTTAAAGTATTAAGAAGTGATTTACATTATGTAGGTCTATTGCAAATTGATCAAATTTCCATGATTTCAAATTTGATGATTTCAAATTTGACACTCTTGTACATTCATCTTCGGTTAACAGAAGTCTGTGACACTGGTGACGATGATAATGGCTGGTTTGGTAAAATAAATATAATTTTATTTGAAGATCAACTTCAAATACCACCTGTGAGGCAACTTTCACCTTTTGAAAATTTAAAATCAAGCGATGTTTCAAAATTGTTAGGTTTCCTTAGCGCTCCCAATTCATGGAAAGAGCTATTTTTATACGATGAGATTTGAAATCCTTAATAAAATTAATGAAGATGCCACCACAAGGGTCAACAAGGACTCTACTAAACAGGGTACTATAATTGACCATAGTTATAGTAATATCAATTTAAATAAATACAAGTGTGACATAAAATCAGACCACAAATTTTTGTTGCTACATACCAAATGTATAAATACCGAAAAAAGACCCCTAAAAAATTGTACTTTTAACTATTGTGATCCTTTCAAGTTCAATAAGGTTGTCAATGAAAAATCTCAAGTATACAAGAGGTAAAAACTAAAATAGGGACAACAAAAATTGTTAGGGTAAGAGAAGAGTCGTGGATGAACCCATCACTGTTTAAACTCATTTATAATAAGAACAAACTGTATAAAACATTGGCAAGTAACAAAGATGAAAAAATTAATCAAAAATCGAAGTGTTGCGAGTCTCCATTCAATCTCTATTTTAAGTAACTTTTTAAGCATTGTATTGTATTTGCCAATATATGTTTTGTCAACCCGCTTTATAAATTTCACTTCCCTTCTAAGAAGATACCTACATTTAGATCATCCCTTGCTTTCATCAATTCCAAGTACTCCCCTACTTTCTACTTTCTATTCCTTGTAAAAACTACCCTCTCTTCATGTTCTCTATCATTGTACTTAGTATATAAGGATATGTCGAAATAAACTCACTCTCTCAAGTCTTGGCTCTGAGCTCTCTTATCTTTTGAACATCAACCAGTACGTGTCGTTATTCTCACCTGTTAAGCATCATTTCACTCAAATCTCTGTCCGTTGACCAGTCAACCGAGTGTACAAAGTCGCAGTTAATTATAACACATAAAGTGATAAAAGTGTCCATGGATCACAACAAAAGTCTACAATAATATGAAATCGCTAGTCAAAAGAGAAATAAACATTGCTAAAGCAAAATCACTAGAAAAATCAATTCAAAAGGCTGGTAGTAATAGTAGGAAAATATAGAAAGTAATTAACAAAACAATTAAAGGTAATATTGTTAGGACAAATCCAGTTGGGAACATACGCTATAATAACATAACCTATACGGATGATTCAGATAAGGCACATATATAGAGCTGTTCGGAACAGACGAGTGTTGCGTGTTCCATTTGAGAACTGAATTCTCACTCAACTTGCAAATGGAAAACGCTATTAGTATAAAAAAATATGGATTAATAAGAGTGTCAATTAATCTATATGAAACCGCTCCGTAATCTGCGTCCTCTCCTATAATAGCTGCCATATGCGCTCGCCAATAATATACTATTATTAAGCTGTGTATTTTTAAATATTTTTATATTATTATTTTTTTAATATTCTTAATATTTTTCATATTGATTTTTTTTATTCAAATTTATTACATTTTGTATTCTTCATTTTTTAAAATTTTATTTCTAAAATTTTATGTCTTTATTTTTCAGGAATCATACATTACCCATAAACATTAACAGCTGTAAAAGACGAAAAGATGAAATAACACATCATTAACATTCAATTAATATTACGAATACCACTACATTTCGAGGTCCAATGATTCCCTCCTGTGTACAACAGCTGTTTGAGTCAATAGCTTGCGTACGCCCACAAAAATTAGTTGGTAAAGTACCTAGGTAATACATCTAGACAGAAGACTGACCTGGAGAAAACACCTTACTGCCAAAAGGAAACAGAAGAACCTTAAAATGCGATCGTTGCATTGGATTCTAAGACCCAAATCCCAGGTGAGTGTATGGAACAAAGATTGCATTCATAAAAAAATATTAAAACCTATCTGGACGTATGGACGTAAAGACCATTGAACGATTCCAAACTAAAAGTATGCGGTTAGCGGTAGGAGCACCGAAATATATAACAAAATTGGCATTTATACAATATCAAGCTTCCTACTATCACAGAGGAATTTAGTAGGCATTGTTGCAGGTACAAACAACAGATAGATAATCATGTAAACCAGAGGTGATAATCATGTAAACCAGAGGTGGCCAACAAGTCGACCGCAGTCGAGCGCTAAGGACTAAAAAGTAGCCCGCGAAGCTAAATTTGAAAAATCTGAATAAATCATTATGAAGATTTTTAAGTAAGCATAATATCTAATCTTATTATTTTAGAATGAAGAATCCAAGTACCAGCCAGAAAAAAATAAAAACTTATCATTATCATAGTGAATGGGAAGAGGAATATTTCTTTACTATGATAAAAGATAAATGTGTCTGTTTTATTTGCAATACAACAGTAGCTTTGCCAAAGAAAGCAAACGTTGAGAGGCATTTTCTAAAAGTTCATAAAAATTATGAAAAAGATTATCCACATGGCACTGCATTAAGAAAGGCTAAAGTGCAACAACTGAAGGTGCAATTAACTGCGCAACAAAATAGTTTTTTCAAATACAATACGAATCGAAGGCCGCTACGATTGCCTCATTCAAAGTTGTTGAAACTTTAATTAAACATAAAAAACCGTTTCAAGATGACGAAGTATGGAAAGAGGCTTTTATTAAGGCTGGAGAAGTATTGTTTCAAAATTTTAAAAATAAAGCAGAAATAATGACATCCATCAAAAATATGGAATTAAAATTAAAAAAAATTAACAATTCTTAAAAAAAAAATCTAAATTAAAAAAAAATTAACAATTCTCAAAAAAAAAAATTCTAAATTAAAAAAAAATCTAATGTAATGTAGATGTTGCTATAAGGGTTCGAAAACAATGAAAACGCACATTAAAGTTTCATAAAAAGACAAAGTCAGTATATTCAGATTTGTTACACCGTTTGAGAAAAGTAAGTAAAACACGCGGACGTAACGAAGGCTCGGATGCTACTGAACTGCACCTGGAAAAGAATTAGGCGCGAAGAAGTCTTACCTGTCAGCCGAAGCTGCGCAGGCGACGATTCCTTAGACGAGCAAAATATTAGCTACAGAGAGTGCGATAGATAGTGTCGTTACAATCTCCCCCTCTGTATCGGACTGACGTCTCGTGGACGATACAGGAGAATAATGGAAGAGAGATTTTAGTTCTTGCGAGGTCGTCCTCGCCCTCTCTTCGCCGTTGGAGTACCTTCTTTGGTGGTTTTCCTCGGTCTACCTCTTGAACGGATTGGTTTGACTGGAGCAGTCTGTACTTCAGGAGCAGGAGTGAGGGCGCTGGCATGTTAGGTGGGCAGGGCCACGTCTGGTCTGTCCAGACTGGCGACTTCATAGGTGGTTGGCGTCTTCTTTCTGAGGATGACGTATGGGCCATCTCGTTTTGGCGCAAATTTGCGGGTGTAGCCAGCCTTGGAGTCGCCGAGCGGATGTAACTGAACGAACACATGCTGCCTAACCTCATAGGCAGGTGTCTCACGTACGCGCCTGTCGGCGTACTTCTTTGTCGCATCTTGCTGGCGCTCTCGCGTCAGTTGAGCCTGGCACAGCACCTTCTTCATGGTGTGCAGGTGCGGGGTGGTCTCGCTTACAAAGTTTTCATTCTCTAAAATGACCCTCTGATCGCGAATGGCGTCAGCTGGGCTACGGATTTCTCGTCCATAAGTCAGAAAGGCTGGAGTAAAACCAGTAGTGCTGTGTTTGGTTGAATTCATAGCGTAGCGAATGGATGGCAAGTAGGTATCCCACTTGGTGTGATCTTCGTCACATGCAATGGCGAGCTGGGTCTTCAGCACCCGGTTGCGCCTTTCCTCAGGGTTCGTCGCTGGGTGGTAGACCGGCGTGAACGTCTGGCGGAAATCGAGGCAGAAAGACAGCTGCTGCATGACCTTGCTAACAAATTGTGGTCCATTATCAACAATAATGCGCCTGGGGCAACCATGGCGTAGAATAATCTCGTCAAGCAGAACCTTGGCACAAGCTTCTGCGGAGGCGGTACGGAGTGCGAAGACTTCCATCCACTTGGTAGCGGTGTCATCCACAGCGAACACCCAGGTGTTTCCCGTGGCAGTCCTTGGGAGCGGGCCGAACAGATCCATGGCAAGCGTCACGAATCTCTGCGCTTGGACTGGTGTCTGCACTAAACCGGCGGGCTTCAGGTTAGAAGGTTTATAACGCAAGCATGGCAAACATTGTTTGACATGTGTTGTAACATCGCGTCTCAGGGACGGCCAGAAATAGTGGCGGGCTATCTTCTCAATCGTCTTCTCGACCCCATAATGGCCGGCAGTAGGAGAATCATGATTCTCGTTGAGGATTTGTGGGACGTACTGCTTGGGTACGACCACCTGCGGATCATCTTCTTCGCAATCAGGAGCATAGCGATATAGGATGCCGTTGTGCATGATGTAGCCTCTGTCGGTCCATCGTTTGTAGTCAACGTTAGGTTTATCGGCTTCAAACCCGTGGATAATCTTGGCAACATCTTCATCTTGAAGCTGTTGTTCTCGCAGGTCCTTGGCGGAAATCTTTGGAAAATCGAGAGTCAGTTGCTGGATCTGTACCTCTTGTTCTTCGGCACCATCTAATGGGGGACGTGACAGCATATCTGCCACTACGTTCGTCCTGCCAGGGATGTACTCGATCTCGATGTCATATTGCTGCAGCTGAAGCGACCATCGTGCAAGTCTGCCGGACGGTGACTTCAAGGTGAGCAGCCATCGAAGGGGCTGTTTGAATACGAATGGGCGACATCTCGACATAACCTCGGAATTTGCCAAGAGCGAATAATACGGCGAGCGCTTCACGCTCGGTGACACTGTAATTACGTTCTTCAGGAGTCAATAATCTGCTGGCGTACTCTACAGGTCTCTGGTCTTATTTCCCCTACTGGAGGAGACATGCGCCTAACGCATAAGCGCTTGCGTCTGTTTTCAGTACAAAAGGTAATGCGGTATCGGCTTGTCGGAGGATGGGAGCAGTAGTTAGGAGGGTTTTCAGGGCGTCGAACGCGTCTTGTTGAGCGACACACCATTGCCATTCTTGCGCGTGAGGTCGCTTAAGGGCTTCGACACTCGGGCGAAGTCGGGGACGAACCTCCTAAACCAAGATGCGGTCTGTAGGAAACTCATGACTTCCTTGACGTCTCTGGGCTCACGTCGTTGTATTACTGCAGCGACCTTCTCGGGATCGGGCTCGATTCCGAGGGGAGTAATAATGTGGCCGAGGTACTTAACCTCGGTGCAAGCTAAGAAACATTTTTCTCTGTGGGCTTTAGGCTTGAATTCTTCAAGATGCCGGAACACCTGTCGCAGGCCGGCAAGATGTTTTCCGAACGTCGGAGACAATATAATCATGTCGTCGAGATATGTTAGCAGAGTTACATCGCTAAGCTTGAGACGGAAGCGGTCTATCATCCTCTGAAACGTGGCGGGTGCGTTCCTCTAGCCGAAGCTCATTCGCAGGTAGCGGTACACTCCGAATGGCGTGATGAAGGCGGTCTTATCTCGGTCGCTCTTCTTCACGGCGATCTGATGATAACCAAGTTGCAGATCTAAGGTTGTCATATACATGGACTCGTAAGTGGCATGTAACAGGTCGTCTATCCGTGGAAGCAGATAGCGATCTGGAATTGTAACAGAATTTAAGCGTCGATAGTCAACGCACAAGCGAAAGGATTTATCTTTTCGTGGCACCATAACGACTGGTGCCGCATATGGTGAGTCGCACTCCTCCACGATGCCCAGCTCCAATAAGCGGTCGACCTCTTTGCGAAGGAATTCGGCCTTCAAGAGGTTGAGTCGATAGGGCGGGTCTGCAATGGGGGTGTCATCGGTGACGGCGATGGTATGCTCCGCGTAGGAAGTGGCTTCTGTGACGACAGCGAAGACTTTGCTGGCTTCGTCCAGAACATCTTTCATTTGCTGGCGCTCGATTGGTGTTTGGGCTGTCCCCTCGTTACCACGAAGAACGATACTACTGACGGCAGTACAAGATTGTTTGAGATCAGACAACTTGTGAAATTTATGCTCACATTTGTCGTCCTCGAAAGACCACACGTTTCGTGACGGCGTCATAGTTATTTCGGCTTCCCGTAGGAAGTCGATAGCCAACAGGGTGGATGCATCATGATGCGAGGGCACGCAAAGGAACGGTACTTGAAATTCCTTGCTGCCAGGTTCACACGCAGTACATAAACGCGGACACTTTCTGTGCGATGCTTTCCATCTGCAAGAACAACGTCTATGCGCTGCTCCTTGAAAGGGTGGCCGATGCTTTCCAAGTGGCGGTTCAAGCGTTTGCCCACAATGGATCACATCGCGCAGGTATCGACAAATGCGGTACCCTGAATGCCTTCGATGTTGACTTCAACCAAAGGTCGATCATCTTGCATATTCGTCCCAAAATCGGACAAGCGCTGCGGACATAACCCGGTTTGTTGCATCCGTAACAGCGGATTGTCAAGCGCTGCGGTTCTAAGCGGCTGGCATACTGGCGGTGGCGACAAATAGCTTGTGTATGCCCGAAGTTTCGGCAATATTCGCAGCGAGGGCGAAGCGTAGGCTCGCGCTTCGGAACAATAGGTTTGGCACTGCTCGTGTTTCTCGGAGCAGGTAGTAAGGGATTAGTGTCTTCGACGGCGCGCGCCTTTGTGACGAGCGTTGTAAAGCTGTCAAAGCTTTCCCTTGGCAACAAGCATTGAATGCGTTCGTGCAGCAGACCATAAACCATGTCTAGTTGATGCTTTTCGTGAAGCGGGGGGTTGTCTGGCAAGCTGGATAATAATGCACGCTTGCTGTTCACGAAAATATCAGTCGGTTCTGTCTCTGACTGAGATTGCGAGAAAAGTTCTCTAAATATACGGTAAGGCGGCTTGTTGCAGCCGAAAGCGTGCCGTAGTGACGTAATAGCGTCGTACCACGTTGCCCACGATGCTTTAGCGCCGCGCCACCAAACGGCGGCGTTCTCGGCTGAGTTCTCGTCGCTAACATTGACGCACTCTTTGTAGACAGAGATAGCGTCTATGAATGCTTCGACATCTTCTGTGCTATCAGAAGCAAAGCGTGATTTGCACTCAGCAAACGTACCTGGAGCTTTTGGTGGTAATGGCGGGTTGTCGTTCTTTGCGGCGAACATACCTTCGATTAGCTTCTTCAGTTGCTCGTCGGTTATCACCATTTGCTGGGCCATGGCGGATGGCTTGTGAGATTTCGCTTTTTTCAATTCGCTTGTCTTACTTGTGACGGGTTCTTCCTCGACGGTGGGAACTGCACGCTGAGTATTTTTGCGCCTAGGTATGGACGATTGATTGCTCGGCGGATTCGATTTCACGTCGGGTTTTCTTCCGATTCACTCTCATAAGAACTTTCACTTTCTCGGATAAAGTCTAGTCGGCACAATGGTCTATTTACTAATCAATGACGCACTTTTCACTGGCCTCGAGTTGGGCGCCAATTGTAATGTAGATGTTGCTATAAGGGTTCGAAAACAATGAAAACGCACATTATGGCCTCCACCGCCGAAATATGATTATTATCCTTCGCATTACCAAATACATAAGGGTGGGACTTCCTGATTGCCGCCTCATCCCGTCGCGCAATCAGGAAGTCTATTAGTTGTGCCTGATGCTGTGGCACAATAACACCCAATTTTTTATTATTCTTGCCAGGTTGTTTAACATAAATTGGCTCGGTGTCATTGGTTGTTTTAATTGCTACAGCGGCCTTATATGCATCCAGTTTCATTCGGGCGACTTCTCCTGGCCTACGTCGGTTGTACTGTATTAAAAATACTAAAATTAATTCCATCATGTTTCGGTAACTTTTGATTTCAAATGTGGTCTCTAAATCATTTTTGAGTTTTCTTTCCTCCTGCAATATATAATCTGCTAATACTTGGATGTCCTCTAATGATGGCAGCCTATCGCTCTTATTGTATTTTGACATTGCCATCGTCCACATAGATTTAGATAAGATGTCGGTATTCCATTCCTGGCTCATTACATATATAAACTCGTCTATCAATTTATATTCGTTGCCTGATTTTATTCTACCCAATTTCTCCAACTCCGCGCACTTGTGGAGGCTGTGTCCAATATTTTTCGGGAGTTGGGGCTTGCCAAAGATTTGAGATGCTGAGTTCCATTCTCCAAGGGCAAGAGCTTCTCTGACAATCTTATCATAATTGCACGACTGCAGTGCCTCCCTCAATGATAAGAAATTTGCATTTTCCCTCAAACCTCTAGCAAGCTTGCCCAACTCCCGCAGCCTGCTGGATATGTTCCCCCGTTGATGACTAGATGCGGCATGTTTGCGGCTAAGCGCGTTCCCAAACATAATAATTACGTGATCTTGCTTAATTATTTTCGCGATCTCATCCTCCTGCAAAGTGGCCAGGATTGCAGCCAGTTCTTGGCAAATAGCTTCAGAAGCTATTTTTAGTTCTTTGCAATTCTGCAGGGTGACCTCTTCTTCACCGTTACGTTTTGGACACTTATTCATGTGACATTTCACGAATTTCGCCAAGAAAAACTGTTTACAAAATATGCAAGGGACCAGTTCCCTACTGGCCACGCGGCACTTTTTTCTGGGAATTAATTCATCAGCTTCTCCACGGAGAACCGCAAAGTTGTGGAGGCTGTTGCCCTCCTGGAGCAGATTCTCCATAACGACTTTCACATTGCCGCCTCACATTGCTTGAGCAACCTGCTTTTCGTCTGTGTGGATTGTTTTGATGTGTCTCGTCAAATTTACATACCTTTTTTTACAAAAGGGGCAAGCATTTTTTTATAAATTCTTTTTGCCGGAGCCGCGGTAGGTTTCGACAACGTGAAATGTCCCGGGCTGTTAGTTGCTTCTAAATTAATAAGAAAATAATTTGTCAAATTT
>JASKGN010023225.1:0-18911 GCA_030556245.1 Falagria sp. GC000072 | reverse complement strand
GAATTAGTACACTGTAATTCCAACGTGCATAATTTAATGCAAACCGTTATAAAACAATTATATTGTGCATAACTTAAAAATGCGAACGGTTTCTTGGTATAAACATAAATATACAACTATCTTATTGTTATTTGCTATTTAAGTATTGCATTTATTTTTTGCACAATTGTTACAATTTAAATTGAAATTACTCATTCAGAATTTACATAGAAATTAGTCGCAGCAAAATAAAAATCATTTTGTAACCTAATTTAGAATTTATTCTATTTAAGTTGCATCATAATCCAAACAAATTACATGAAACGGAATTACCTGTACATGAAATTATCATTGAACAAATTGTTTAAATACTTAATTCCAAAAGAAACCGAGTTATTTCTCATTTATTTCATGAGAATGAATTAAATATAAGAGGAAAAAGAAAAACAACAATGGTAACACTTCTAACTTAAATGTGTGGCCTTGCATTATATTTTACTTTTACTCACGGTTACAAAACTTGATTAAGAATAAGGTGATATTTATATACTGAAGTTTTAAATATAAAATTTAATTTTAATAATTTTAATTAAGCAATTAAGTTATTTGTTTTCCACTTTCAAATGATGACTTTCCTCTTAATAACCGAATAATCGCATATCAAGATTATAGTGTAAGACTAAAAACAAAATTTTTAAACGACCATGAAACACAGATATCTAAAAAGTTCATTCGAATATTTCGAAAGTTGATCTTGAACTTACTTTTAAATTTTATTTATTGGTTGTATAATAATACTACTAACAGCCACATACGAGTATCATAAATAATAATTACATTATGGAATTCAGTTTGGAAGAAATTCGAGAACAAGGAAAAAAGCATCAGACTAATACAATTTTTGTTTATTATATCCTCGTAGAAAGATATCGTTCGAATTGATGGATGATGAACCAGAAATAAAAAAAATCATAGCCAGACGAAGAGAAAAGTCCAAGTGTTAGTAACAACTAATAGGAAGCAGAATACAGCACCTATCTGTACCTGTAATAGTGGTATTAGCAACAGGTTCTTTCTGATGTATTTATTACACTATATTAAGAGGACCGAACTTTCTTTTTTTCTTTCTCTTCTTTCCAATAATGTTGCTAGTGATGCGGACGCGCCTCTATGCATCCATCCGTTTCGTTTCGTTCCGTTTGTCTTCATTTATTTGCTACCAACCAAATAAATCCAACAGAACAAGCAACAAGTGTGTTGCTAATTATTATTATTACCCTGCTTATTCACTGCTTTTGCAAAACATCATAAATGCGTATTAATAATTGTGATTAATTGAACTTTCTTCACATAATAGGATAAATCATAAATAAATTATATTAAAATTGAAATTTAGATTTTTTCAGTGTAGCGTTATTTCTATTAATTAATTGTTTAATTAAGTTTTAAAGCATACAACATGAAGCATGTCTGGTTCTTCCTTATTGTATTTATTAAATTATTTACTTCAACTTAATCTTTAAATATTGGTAACGCGAAAGTATGCCTCTTGGCAAGGTCACAAAAGTTCAAAGGATTAATTATTATGATTCATAAAATATAATTTACTATTAACCGTATTAAACATTCCGGTTTTTGTATCCTGACCGCTCCTAGAAATTGTTTCAACTTAAAATTCATTTTGATTCAAGTAAAAATAAATATTATTTCGGTTGAACCTGGCCTTCAAAATTCAATCTACTGGGTGGGATCAGTTTGATATGTAACTTTAACTAGCCAAGGTGAAGATTTATCAGAGTTTATTACTATATATGTTAGAAAACTTTCTCTTTATTACTAACAAAACAAGGCATATGTTATATGTTTAACTATAAAAGGTTAAGCATTAACTTAGATTTAATCTGGACTCTAACACAATTGCATAATAACATTAATCTTAATTATTTTTATGGCACTTCTACTGAAAAACAAAAATAAAATAAATGTTTACTATACTATAAATTTTTTAACTGCATTAAAACATCAAAACATGACAACTGCATATGAGTGAAATTCAAACTACATTTATCTAATGGAATAAATACTATATATTAGTACTTAAAATCTTAATTTGTTACAACAAAGAGAAAGTAAATCCTTTTGCTCTAGTTTTACCCCTCTTAAGAAATATTTTGTCAAATTTGCCATTCACTTAAACGTAGATTAAGATTTCTATAGAAATGTATTTGCATTAATAATGTCTTAACTTTAATCAACCCAAATTAAAATTTTGATCGAGGATGTTTCTTGTCTTTTTAGATTTTACGAAAAAGCAGTTTGCTCTGCATAGCAATAACAATTGTACTAACGATAAAAACAACTGAATGTCAGGATGCAGAAGCAAAAACATACGACGAAAACGACTGGATACCAATCGCACCAAAACATGCTCAATCAGCTCAACCAGTTCTAGAAAATGTCGAAAAGAAAGCGACCGGCCGAGTACTAAATTTAGCAGAAGTGCCAGCAAACAGTTTCTTTCCGGAAGAAGTTAAGCCCCAAAGGAATAACAACGTCCAGCAGTATTTAAGAGAAACCACAACATATCAAAAACCATCTCAACTGCAAACGCAAAATTTGCATGTTCCAAGTCGCGCTAAATCTCAAGCTCCGCACCCTTACAAATTTGAATCGGCAAGACCTTTGCCTCGTCCAGCCAAACCTCAAAATGAATATTATGTGCAACAAGTTCCACAACAAACGCAACAACCACAACAAGCGCAATTCGTTCAATATTATCAACCAGAAGAATATCATACCATTCCTGAAGAATACTTGCATCAGCCACTACCGCAACCACAACAACAACAACAATACTTCTCGCAGAATTTCGAAATCCCTGATTTACCACCAATTAGATTGAATGCTACATCTTCTAAGGAAGAGAGACGCCCTAAACCACAAATTGATTTGAAACAAAAGAAACCTGCCGATAACGAAAATGTACAATTGTTGTATGTACCTTTGGAATCTCTGCAAGGGCAATTGCCCCTTAGACAAGATCTTCCGCGATTACATGCTTATCAACAAGCACCAGTGGTTGATTTACAACCACAGTTCCAATACAGACCAGTGGCTCCTGCTAAACAACAGCAAATCCACAATATTCAATCAGATTTTGCAAAGCAAGCATTTGATGCTCACAAATTACAATTGCAACTGCAACAACAACCTCAACCCCAACCAGAGGAATACGCCTCTGCTAATATCCCAGTTGAAAGTCCAACTACCACTACCAAAAAACCTGCTTCAAAGAAAAGAAAAGCTCATCAACCACCCTTAGCTGTTTATATGGGTGGTGCTAGTACTGCGGATGTTAATGAAGTTCTAGCAATACTCAAAGATGCTAAAACCATTGAAGTACAAGATAGCATTGGACCAAATTCTCCTAAAATATTTGTAGGACCCTCGACTTTGGAAACACCGAGAGGATATACTAAATTTGAATTGCCCTATCTATCAAGTTTGGACACAAACAGAGCAGAAAGGAAAGTAGATCAATATCCCTTTTTTGTAGCACCCTTAAGTTATAAAGCTCCTGCTGGTTATTCAAAAATACCTTTACCTTCTCCTCATGTTGGCTCAGTTGTTGTATCCACAAAAGAAAAACCTTCACAGCATCCACAACTGTTACAACAACCCCAACAACAAGTTGTTCACAATCATCCAAACACCTATCAACAATTTACTTTGCAAACTCAGCAGCAAAACATCCCACAATTTGAACAGCAACAAAGACCGCATGTCACATCTTCAACACCAAGATATAAAGTTGCCCCTGAAGAGCATGTTATTAAACAACACGAAATTGATCAAATCAACGCATTCATTCCACAATTTAATGAAAACTTTAGACCAGAGACGAGATTCCCTCAACGAGAACCTGAAAGAATCCCTGAGGAGTATCACATTAAATCATTCCAATCAATTCCTACAGAAAGACACCCTGTAGAAAGACCCCGACCTTCAACTATCCGATTTGTTTCTACCCCTCAGCCACAAATATCTGAACAAGAATTTATTGATGACATTATTCATCAACAACAGCAACACCACCAACAACCATCAAGTGTAGAAAGTCAAGAAGAGTTTAGACCAGTGTTATTACCTCAGAATGAGGGACAGTTTCTGCAAGAAATTACAAGAGCACCTTCATCATCAGCATCATCTTCACAAGAACAACAGGACAATGTAAAACATGAACGACCAACTAGTTCAATTCGTGTCAGACCCACGTCAACTCCTGTCGATTCATACGAGCAGGAGGAAATTACCAAAGCTCCAACGAGAATTAGAACCAGACCTACTACGCAATCATATGTTCGGGAATCTTACGAAAATCCTACTAGAACTTCCCATGTGAGAACCCGTCCTACAACGCCTGCTCCAGTATCTCTTCCGGAACCAAATGATCAATACCTAAAAGAAACTGTAATTGAACCCAGACCCAAAGTAAATCCAGTTTCCACAACAGAAAAACCAAAATATTCCATTCAAGAACAATTTTCTATTGGAAGATCTACCACCCCAAGTTCCTTACATTACACACCAATTGCTCAAGAATACGAGGAAGAAATTAAACCTCATAGACCAGTAATTTACAAATACAAACAAAGCGAAGAAATTGAACCTGAACCACAATACCATCAACCTGTTTACACTCAATCCACTCAACCACCACGTAGTCATCATCAATTGAATCAAGAAGCTCTTGATTCCAAAGTATTACCCAATACTCATGAGACTACCGGTAACTTTGTAAGTGGACCTGGACAACAAATTTATCAATTCCAGTCCCCGCAAATTCCACAACATCAGGATGAAGAAAGATATGAGGAACCTGACGATCGAGTAAAGACTCAAAACGCAAACGTTGAAAATTATCACATTCATGCACCCCAACCACAAAGTCAATTACCTAATTTAATCAATAATTTAGAAGATCAATCCGTTCGTCAATTATTACAACCTGGCTTAATTCCAACTTCCCCCAAAACTAATGCGAATATTGAAAGCTACGAACTCAGTACTCATTCTCCACCTATTTCTAGTACAACTCAACTCCCTTCTTCAAACTACCCATCCACTCATTTACCAATTCTTGATACAGATACCACAACCCCAAGGAGAACAACTGTTTCTCGGGGTCGTGTACGAGGATCTCGCTTTTCTACCACCACACCTAGCTCAGTATCTAGCACGCGAAGAGCACCTGTAACAAGAGGAAGAAGACCACTTCCAAGCAGAACCCGCAATCAGGAATCAGACAGCGAATACACTACTGAAACTAATCTAGTCAGAAGCACGACAGATCCGACTAAACGAATTGTCACTGCTCGTTCCCGATTTAGAACTCGTGGTCGTCCTGTTGCAGAAACCACAGACAGAGTCAGTGCAGTCTATGATCAAGTTGATGTAACATCGTCTCATACACAATCCCATGTACCTTCTGTCCAAATTATTGAACCTCAGGTTACTCAAAGGGTCACTCCGGAATATAATCAAAAAGCAAGTCCGGAGTATATAAACTATAGGCCTGTTTACAATGTGCCTGTGGATCAAAGCGAACTAGTGTTAGTTAGCAATAAGAAGGTCAATAAACCTGCTACAGAACCAGTGGTCATTCATCAAATTAATCAATTGCCAATTAAAAATTTAGAGGAAGAAAATACTGAAAACACTAGTTCTAAACTTCGCACTAGAGGTAGGAGGCCATTGCCGTCTACAACAGCATCCCCTCAAGTCGAAACCTCTAGAAGGTATGAAACTAATCATAACTCCGACCGCGAAGAGGAATTTTATGGATTCTTTAGAGAGCCATCATTTAAGAAACCAACTGAAGCAGCACCACCTGCTGAAACACCTAGGGCTGTATATTCATCCACTTATGTCAGTAGCACTTTGAAACCATACACCCCGAATGAAGACAAGTCGCAAATTCGTTACCAAGCACATCCAACAACTGAGAATGTCCAATTTGTTGGTGAAATTAGACCGAAGTATCAAACGACTGCTCAATATTATGAAGCAAGTCAACCTAGCGTATCAACGGAAAGGTATTACCAATCTACCGAAAGAGAAGTTGTGGAGGAAGAAAAACCTAAACTTAGAACTCGTGTCAGAATTCCTTCCAGGACAAGAGTCACTAATACTGAGTCAACTCACAACGAGGACACGAAACCTACACAGAGAACTCGTACCAGAGGAAAAACCCATTACAGAGTTCCACAAAAACCTAAACGACCACAAGAAAGCTCAGAAGATGAAGATGTCGAAGGTGGAAATTATCCCCCTCAATTTAAAACATACCAAACTACTGCAAGGCCGTCCTTCCAAATAACTGTTGACCCCGCAGATGATCAGGAAGGTTTCCATTCTATTTATAGGCCTACTTATGTCGCCAAGGATAACAGTAAAGACGATTATGATAAAGAAAGTGAGAAGAAAGATAATTCCCAGTATGTGGAAAACTATCAAAATCCAAATTACATTACAACAGATGTTAAAAGTAATCACGAGGAACCATTTGCCCTTCCTTCAATTGCTACTGCTCCCGAAGTAAATTTTTCAATTCAAGAAGAACAAGATAAAGTGGCTCGGAATCAGCAAAACCTCGATAAGATTGTAGAACAAATGATTCATGATTATGAGGATAATAGCGAATCTCAAACTGAAGGAAGGACAAGTGATCCATTTGATATAACTGCAACCACAATTATGCCAGAAACAACTACTCATAAGAGACGCCGAGGTGTTTGGAAACTTGTTAGAAGACCTGTCGATGTTTTGGAAGGAGCTGAATCTCAAAATGCTGCAGGAAATAAAAATTCACTAGATAATTTTGAGAGTAAAAAAGATTTTGCCCAAGAAAGACCAGAATATACAACTTTACCCATGACTACTGTAACCGAATTCGAAATCAATACTTCAACTCCTTCAAGTACCACAACTGAGGGTGGTTTCTTTAATTCCCTCTACGACATGTTTGGGATTTCGGAAGAGAAAGTAAGATCAGCAGGACAAGAAAAAGACGAGCATGAAGAAATAATTGCCACGACAGTCAAACCCATTATTGAAACAACTTTTGTTCCTGAAGCAATCGAAACTGAAGCTCAATCTTTTACAACTATTCCTACAACAACCACCACAACAACTACAACAACCCCAAGTCCCATTGAATTTGAAACTACAACCCCAATGACTTCAATGACATACATAACTCCAATGAGTCTGGAAACGTGGAACAAAGGCATTTTAAAAACATCAACGTCCACTGAAATTTCGCACGAAACAGAAATTTGTTACAAAGGAAAGTGCATCAAATCCAAAGATATGAAAGTTCCGTTAAAATAAATTTAAATTGAATTTATTTATTGTGGCAATGGCACAAAGGCGACTATGGGGCTGATAAATATTTTGCATGTATTTAAAATCAAATAAATAAATACTAAATAATAAATGTGAGAGTGTACAAACAAATGTATGAAAATAATGAGTGTTGATTGTTATATTAGATTAGCAATTAAGTTAATGTTTAAATATAAAAGAAACGAGAACAACTGTAATTTCCTCTAAGGCCATTTTTAATATTATTATTATTATCTTATTATACTTCTAATACTTTATTCAATTATTTATTGCTGAAAATAACAAATAGTACTTTTTATCTAAAAATTATAAAAGTTTAATAATATATTTTATGTCTTTAATTCATTTGTTATTAATAATCTTACTATAAATTATTTTATCACATGTAAAATGATTAAGAATGGAACATTTACATGCTCTTCCAATATATTGTTAAATTAATTCTAAATAAAATTGTAAATATCTTGTGACTGTGACTTATTACTTTAATTTTTGATATTGTTAGAATTTTAAAACATATTGCGTCCTCTCGTAGATTCTTATTAAGTTAAATATTTTTTATTTATTGTTATTTCCTAATGAATCATTTGGATTTAATTCCTGTGCCAGATGTGAACACAGATAAATAATATAAGTGTCTCTACTTTACAACTCTTATCTCAGTCGTTTTTAGTTTCGCATGGTAAACGAGTAAACGATCATTCTTATATTTATAATAATATAATGACTAACTCGAATAACACCAAAATTGTTGTTGTAAGTATTAATTAAATTATTTTTTAAATATTGTATTTTAACAGAAAATATATTTCAATTAAAGGTGACTGGAAGCAACAAAGGAATTGGATTTGCAGTTGTAAAAGGTCTGCTAGAAAACAAATATCCTGGAATAGTTTACCTAACATATAGAAATGCCTCCAGTGGAAAACAAGCTTTAGATAAATTAAATATGTTGGGCTATAATCTAGCTCACCATCAACTGGATATTACAGATAAAAATAGCATTGAAAAATTTAAGGCTCATCTTAAAAGCCATCACAATGGAATTGATGTCTTAATAAATAATGCAGGCTTAAAATATGATGTCAGTAAAATCTAATCAATATAATTATGTATATTATTAATTGAATTTAAATTTTCCAGAGCAAGTCAACTGTACCTATTTATGAACAACTAAAAGCAACTTTAGAAACAAATTATTATGGTACAAAGAATGTTTCTGAAGCATTTTTGGATATCCTAAAGCCAAATTCACAAATTATAAATATATCAAGTGCAGCAGGACATGTTTCTGTTATATCAGATCCTAGTTTAAGAAGTAAATTTTCCTTGGACATAACATTGGAACAACTTGAAACTATTTTGGATGGTTTACTATTGTAAGGACAACTTCCCTAAATTTTTTAATACCACTACAACAAATATAATGTTAAATTCCTGAAGAATAATAATTAAATACAAAAAATTTCAGAGCAAGTAAAAATGATGATGCTGTCTTTAGGAATTGGAAAAATGCAGCTTATGTTATCTCAAAAGTTGCTGTTTGTGCATTAACAGTAATTCACCAACGGCAATTTTCTAATAAAATTAATCAACGCAATATTCGAATAAACTCTGTACACCCAGGATATGTTGCTACTGATATGACAAAACATAAGGGAATTCAATCACCAGAAGAAGGAGCAACAAGCACCCTCTTCTTAGTATTAAATGATAATCATAATCTTAGGGGCCAATTTATTTGGTACAATTGCAATGTAGTTGATTGGTTGTCAGACATAATGCCAAAAGATATTAAATGTGAAAAATAATTAATCGTTTCATTGTCTTTCAATTTTAATCTGATTTTATAACTTTTTATACAAGAAAATATGTCAATAAATATTTAGACTCTCGAAATTTTATGCATTTTTATTTGACGACTATTATTCTCATTCCTTTAAAATTCTCTTATCAATCAGTTATCAATTATATTTATAACGATAACCTAGAACCACAATAACAAGAAAATATTATTCTGGTTTTGTATCAACAAATCTAAAGCTAGTATAAATACAGAAGACTTATTTAGTGCAAGCATTAATTGAAAAAGATTTATTGAACACGTTGTTTCTTTAGAAGTGAACATGGCTGCAAGAAAAGTAGCTGTTGTAAGTTTATCGAAACAAAAAATTATACATAAAGATAAATACTTTTGCAAATTTCTGCAGGTTACTGGATCTAATAAAGGCATTGGCTTTGCAATTGTGAAAGGTTTGTGTCAACGTTTCAATGGTACTGTTTACTTAACATCCAGAAATGAAACTCGAGGACAAAATGCAATTGAACAATTGAAAAATTTGGGATACAGACCACAATTTCATCAACTAGATATAGACAATGATAAGTCTGTTAATGATTTTAAGGATTATTTAAAAAACAATTATGAGGGCATTGATTTACTAGTTAACAATGCTGCAATTGCATTTCCAGTAAGTAAAACCATTGTTTGTAAAACTTACTCGAAATTTAAACATAACATTTATGTTTGAATATATTTCAGGGTAATTCTACAGAATCTGCTGCTGTACAAGCAGAAAAAACAGTTAATACAAATTATTTCTCAACATTAAGAGTTTGTAATGCACTTTTTCCATTACTGAGGCAAGATGCAAGAGTAGTAAATGTTTCTAGTTCATCTGGTCATTTATCAAGGATTCCCTCACAAGATTTACGAAATAAATTTTCAGATCCTAATTTATCAGTGGAAGGATTGAATATTTTAATGAAACAATACATTAAGTAAGTCAGATTATCAACTGAATTAAATTTTAATATTAAAATCTGCTTTTCATAACTATAGTGATGCACAACAAGGAATTCAAGAACAAAAAGGCTGGGGTTCAAACTCTTATGTAGTTTCAAAAGTTGGAGTATCAGCATTAACCAGAATTCAGCAAAAGAATTTTAATACAGAAACACCTAATAGAAATATATCAGCAAATTCAGTTCATCCTGGATTTGTAGACACTGATATGACTAATCATAAAGGTGTCTTTACCATTGATGAAGGAGCAGTTGCTCCTCTATATTTAAGTTTAGAATCACATGATTTAAAAGGAGAATATGTTTGGTATGATAAACATGTGATTGATTGGTTGGCTCCATCCGCACCAAGTAATCCTACCAAGAAAAATTGAACTATTGTTTATAAAGGAAATATGTAGAAACTTGCAATTATATGTTATGTATATACTTAATTAAGTAATAATAAACTGTTAACATGTTCTATTATTGTAAATAACATTTTACTTCAGCCTGACAATGTCGACATTGTCATTTAACTTTTCGACTTAGCATAATGTATCCATAAAATTAAAAATTTATTCCAAATTCCCACCTAAACATAATTCATTTCAAACATAAACACCACTTCATATATTCATGAGTAACATATGAAATAATTTTGATAAGATAGCATGTTTTACAAGTAATAATGTGCCTTTGCTTTCATTCAAGGTCGACAAATATCGCCGGCTCATGCTACTGTTCCATTTGTAATTCCAATAAACTGTGACGAATCATTGGAACCTTAGTAATTATATTGCACATATTAAATATCGTCCTTGTTTCTAATTACATACATTGTTTGTATTGTGCACAGTACACAGTTTGAAGAGATCGAAGTCCACTTCTAAGAGCAATGGCAACAACAGCTACGCAACATATTAGTTCTGAAGCAGCAAATGTGATGCCTCCACAAAAATTGCATGAGAATATTAGGACAGTGTTTGTGAATACTGGAAATATTTTGTCATCAAATGACATAACAAAGAATCCAGGACAAAATCCTGCCGAGGAGGTAAGAGTTTTACAAGAATCATAAATATTCCTTGTCAATATTATTTTATTTTAGTTAGCTGAAGCAATTGGACTCACTGTAAGTAGTATGGACCCTAATTTAATTAAATATGAGGATGGAGTAGTTCAATATGATCAAGACGGATTATTAGAAAATATGTCAGCTGAAGACATTGCTAACTTGAAGATTGGCATAAAAGTTTTCTTGGAGGATGATAAATCGAAATATTTGGAAGACGCTATGGAAAAAGGTCAATATATTTATACTTGTAAAACTAAAGACAAATCCTTTACTTGTGCTAATTTTATGATTAATTTGTAGCATTCCGAGCTCTAGGTGTATCTGCTGTACATAATGTAATTATATCCTTAAACAACAAAGGAACTGGTGATGAACAAGTCAGAAAAATTAAAAATATTTGGGGCAGCATTGAAAATTATGTGAAAACTAATAAAATACAACAAGTGGGTTTATCTGATGTAGAGGAAACAGCTTTTAAACGAATTTATTCTGAAGCTAATATAAAGCCTAGCATTATTCAGATAAATTTAGCTACTTGTTGTGTTGTCCCACCAAGTTTGCAAGAATTTTGTAAAGAAAACGAAGTTTTATTACTCACCCATAGTGATCCAGCTGGTAACTTAATATCAAATAACTTTTGATTTAGTAATTATTACACATAATTAATCAATGTTTTTATTTCAGAAATATTGCCTGTTACTTCTATCACAGAAATATTTGGAGTACCATATGTGTTGGAATGGGCTGTTCGATTCTTGGTACATATCAAATGTCGTGGTGTCTTAACAACAAAAGGATACATATTAAGCTTAACTAAATGAAAACATGAAAATTCCAGTATTTAGAATGAATTTTGTATTAGATTAGATTTGAACAACTCAACCTAGCCTTGAAGTGATATACCTAATTGTAATCATCAAAATAGAAAAATTATTTTAATAATGTTTTCATAGTTGTTATACTTTATTTAAATTTGTTTTTGTATAAATTAGTTGGTGTTACAGGGTTTACTCAAATAAATTGTTTTAGGCAATCTGTACTTGTTTTGTCAATTAAATAAACTGTTATTAACTTTATTGAATTTATGTGTTTCATTGTTTATGCCAAATTATACTTATAGATTTTTTAACAGGCTTGGTATTAAGGTTACATTTTTTAATATTAGCGTTAATTAATTATTACCATGTGCGTGTATGTATTCCTGTCTTCATTAAGTTTAGAAACCGTAACTCGTTAGAATTTGCAGATTGTTATGTGTGTGTGTGTATTGCTACATGTAAAATGAAACATTTAGCACACAAAAATAAATATTAATTGTGAGAAAATGTGTTCCTATTGTTTTTAAGTGATCGCAGACTAGAAGCGCAGTTATTTATGATTATTATTGCTAAGGCAAATCTAAAACATATCATAAAAAGGTAGAAACCAGCGCTCGTTTTCTGAAATTCTGTCTTAACTTTATACAGTTTATAGGCCAAAGTTGCATTCACCGTTTTAGTTAATGTAATTTAACTTTTAATATATTTTTATTCCATCACATTGAAATAATTGTGTATACTTCAATTCAAATTTAAGTTCAGTCGCTGAGTTGCCGCCTACAATTTGCATACTACCGATGGCTAATATGGTAATGATGTTTTTTGGTCGTTTTGTTTCAGTTGCAGAAAACGAAAAAGACCCGAGTAGCATTACTGAATATTATATTCAGTAGTCAAGAAGGACATTTTTCCCAGTTGCCCATCCATTATCTTTATTATCCATACAGTAAGATTCGATAAGATATTACAAAATGTAAAGAACATGCATTAAAGTTCGAAGGCCCCAATTCGAATCTGGATTCCGTCGTCAGAACAAAAGAACTTTTTGGCGATTTCTGACCCGTTTCTCTACTTTTGCAACAAGTCTGAGTTATGTCAACTGATTTTTCGCGAGCATCTATACTTAGACTAGTTTATTGAGCACCCGTACACATTTTCAAACGTCTTGTGAATTCGTAGAATTACAAGAGAACGCGGGACCACATTGTTTGGATTCGTAAATTACGAATACAGACTCGACGAATGAATGTAGAAATCTTAGGCGACGCGAATATTAAACATTTCACGGTTACATGCCTGGAAAATAATGAGTAATTAGCGCATAATTAATGTTTAAATTATATACAGCAGTATGGTTCATAAAAGGCGCAATTTATCAATGTTAGTTTTCCGTGATTGATTTGTGAACATTCGTAATCCACCCACGCCTGATAACTGACGGGCACCAGTAATGTTTCCTACTGCATAAAGCAATTAATTTTTGTTTTATGTCCTGCCAATATTTGCAAATATTGAAACTTTCAAAATAAGGAAACTCTAAAAAGAAAAAACGTGGCCGTAAATATGTTTAAAAGGCCAAGATACTCGTATCAACAGTTGTTAAACAACTAGCTACCTCATGAAGTAAATAGTGTAATCCAATCAAAAGCAATTAATTAACGATAAGAGCATGCATGTATCTTGATAGTGTGACTTAGCCCCTCACCAAGAGGAAACAACGCCGCCGCTTTTAAACGAGTTGCAGCTTACAAACTTTAAAGCTGCTTCAAGAGAAAAAGCAAGAACAAGAAAGGACCAACAGAAGAACAGATACGACGAAAGCTGCACAGAATTGCTGTGCTGCTTTATATCAATTCAATATATAGTATACAACAAATGCAGTGCCCAACTAAGAAATTTTCTCTAGAAGATGTAACACCTCCAATTAGGCAAATACCAATTAGCAGCGCTTAAGTCTACATTCAAACGAGCTAAAGACTCTAGGGACAATACATAACTGAGAGGTGGCAAATGCGAAAATGGAGGAAATGAATTGGGAAAGTAGCGAAATTCGACCCTGGAAGACTAAGGCGGCTATTCAAAGCTATCGTTGACAGGGCTGCAGCTCGCAGGAATGCCGCCAACCGAGCGTCTAACTCATGCCTGTCACGTGCGGTCACCACTATCGGACCTGCTGCGCCAGGTAAACAGCAGCTTGCGTACAAAATCAGCTTCCTGAAGACTTGCGGACCTCCACATGCGGCGGAGGACGCGTCGAACGGCATCGGCAGAGACACCGCTCAAAGCGCGACGACACTCCAAACAAAAACCCAATTGTCACTTGCACTTGTGCCCAAGTCACCAAGCAAGAACGCAACAACACAACACAATACTCATTGTTTCCATTCTATCATCTCTCATTACGCTGGTACCATCGTTAAGCGTCTCTCATGAGTCTGCTTGTGCCAGGTAGTTCAAGTGCAAGTCAAGTATAAATCGGCGTAAATAAGTAACCAGTGAGTAATTCGCCAGTTGAGTCAAATTCCTCTGTCTCTATCAACTGTCTCGCCAGCAAATGCTTGCTGATTGATTGACATCGATATGTGGGTCACAACAATGCAACTAGCACATAAACACTTGCATACAATTGTTTTTTTTTGTTGTATGCTTTTCTTATACGTATGTAGGTATGTTGCATTAATCGCTTTACGAGATGTTCAAATTGTTCAATTTGTAAGCGATTATTAACTGCATTTTTATTATGATTACTTCATGCCAGCAAGGATGAGCAAGGATGTGCGATTGCTAGAGCCAAGGTTGGGAAGGAAGTTTTGGTGACCACCCAAAAAGTGTCGATAATAATATAATTGATAAATTATACGTCTGAGGTGTCTGTTGATGCATTGGTCACATTGGCATTGTTTCTTGAGCCGAGTTGTATTTCTTCATTTGTTTCTCCGGCGCTAATGACACGGCAATTTCGATTATTACGGGGTTCCAAACGTAAATGTAAAATGTCGATTGTTACGTAGGTGTTTGATACATTTTAGTCCATTATCAACCTAATCGTGTGTAATTGAATCTTAAAGAAGTCTATAGCATTATATTTACTGTTGCCCAGTGTGGAACAGTTTCTTAGCCTTTGCATAGAATTATAAAGACATATCAAATGGGAAAGATAAGTTGTAAAAATAGCCAAATTGAACTAATGGCATTATTATGTTGCCATTATTTAAAATAAGTAGGTGTAACAACTAATTTAATTAAAGAGACAGTTGCGACAAGTTCCGCGAAAAGTTCAGCAAACGCAAAACATGGCTGAATTGGCACAATTTAAAAATGTAAAATGTATGGCCATTAGTCAAATTATAGAAAGAGGAAAGGCAAAGGCTGGCATAATACGCTTCAATAAATATAAAATATAGATAAATTATCAGCAATGTAAATGACACTTCCTGATTTAGCCAAACGACCGAACCACACGACAAAGTACATGTGTACCTAGTTACGCATAAATAGTTAGCGCTATAGTTAAAGCTATCAACATTCAAAGACATTCGAGAACTCCTCTATCGGCTATGCAAGTGGCTATCGATAAGAACGAACGAGGAAATTCAAAGGCGAGAAAATGTTAATGCCGCACGTCAATCAACAATGCCCATACACAGGGCCAAAGCCTAACTACTGTTTCGCTGGATGCTGGTTACAGCCACCAGCAGCTTTCCAACGTTTCGACGTTTATTTGCAATGCGTATGTGATAGCTTCGCGAGGGCATAAAGTTGAAGTAACAACGCGTTTGTTCAAATATGGTACGCTTTAACGCGTGCAATTTACATTTTAAAGTTTTGCATGCGTCGCCTGTGTATTTACAATATGGGTATTACTGCAGCCTACTGTTTTTGATTCGGCATTCAAGATGCAAAGAAAGGACAACACATTTTCGATGGAATTAATTACATTTCAGGTGCTAACGATGACGATAGGGGTGGATCAAAAATGTGAGGCGCTTCTTTGAAAATGTCTTCGTACGCGGTGTATAAAAAGGTATTTTGCAATAGGGTTCACTCGACGATATCGGTAATACGTTATGAAAGTCGGGGGACAAGGTATTTCTTCAAGGGCCTTCTTCGTTCTCGAAGCATGGCTACTTGCTATCAACAAATAAAGCGAATGCGGGCGCTCAGAAGAACTCTATGCATTCGCTTTCGCGTTTTATTTTCCTTTCTTCCATGCTTGCGTTCGGTATTTTACATTGAAGAAATACTACTGATACGGTCACGTATGGTAATTAGATTAACAGATTTATATGTTGGATAATAATATACTTCGGGTATGCCATTTGCTCTTGTTGAGCGCACCCGACATTATTTTACCAACATTGCAGAGGAAAAAACGCTCTGTGGAGTGCAACCGCACAACACAACCACGCCGCAATCGGCTTCTGTGTTTTCTTTGCTTATAAGAGAAGAGATAGTTGAATGGAGGAGAACTCAGTTTACGATCGAATCGCCCGCCCTGACTTTTCCGATATTTATTAACAGTCAATCGTTGACAGGCAATGTTTTTGCGCTGGAAATAATTTTACGCGCGCTCGTGATATTTAGCCGCGTTGGAGATTTGTTGCTATGCGATTGATTAATGATAAATAATTATTTTTGCTTATTAAAAATGTACATGGACACGTGCTGCATAAGCCTTACAACTGATGAGCTTCGAATTGCTTGGAAAACAAAATAAAGCCTAAACAATCCATTGTTTCGTTTAGTACACGTTATACCCAAATCGCAAGTGGAATTTTAAATTAAATTTAGCTTAGTGTCAACTCGTAAACCTCGATAATGTATGCGCAAATATTCATAAGAAACTCAATTTGCAAAGCAATCGCAAAACGTATTTCCCATTATGAAATCAGAAATGCCAAAAATGCGATTTACAATCGTTTTATGGCTATTTGTCTTGAATCTTCCGATCTGCTGCCATTGTATTAGGAAACAGTTATCAAAGATATGAAGAATAGCGCCGCCGCGACCACGCAATGACCAATCGTGTTTTTTTTTTGGTTTTTCCAATACGGTTTGATAGAATCAATAAGAGCTGCCTTCTGATCCTCGTTTGATATAACTATTTATATTATCAGCACGTGCTGCATTAAATCAAAACAAAAAAGTAATTGAAATACAAAGAATACAAAAACATGAAACAACAACGGCGTTCAAAATGGAAACATCAAAAGTGCGACAGATCGTATGAAAGGAACGCCGCTACCGCTACTCAAGATGGACACCTGACATCTTCATTTTATTCATTTGTGTCACCCGCGCTACTCCTCAACAAGACTGAGAGAACAATTGACTTTTCTTCGTGTGCATGCACGTGCCAGTAAGATTTACAATTAACTATTATTTTACAATTGGCTTGTCTGATTGTGAAAATTACGTGATGACGAAACGCTTAAATTGTACCTAGACCACACCAGCTATAGTTTTTCTCTATGTCTAGAAGTTCTGGATTCCCGAAGAATAAATGTGAGAAGAAAAACAACACAAAGCGACAAATGGAGTGACTCCTTGCTTGTCAAGCTTTAGTAATAAATCCAACAGTGACAAATTCGATGTCATTAAAATTGAATGTTGTCAGGAGGCAAATCGATGTGCTTCGGATTGGGATTGGTACCTAGATGATTTTTGGGGAAAGGTAAACTAACTGATAAATGAGATTGACAGATCAGTAATTGTAGATGTTGCTTTGGGCAGTGGCAGAAAGTTATGACAACAGCTCAACTCATATCCAGACGAATTCAATCTAGGTGGAATTGGATGGCACCCAAGAGGGTTGATTGATTTGAGCTATTTATTTTGACGTCTTACTAGCACCATTAGGGGGAGAAAAAATTGAGGGACAGGTTTCTATTGGATTTTTTAAAATAAATTCTTGATAATTGTAGGTAGCATTTACACAAAGAATGTTTTACCTATCCACTTTTAAATAATTTATTGCTACTCATTTATATTAGCAGGACATGTATCGTTTCGAAGAAATTTCCGAATACAAGTTAATAATATTCATTATTGCAGATTATCATGTTAATGATACCTTTAGCATGTATTAAATTTCATGAAATAAAATTATCGCAGGATTTCTCTGCTTCATTCAGTTTGTAAACATGCCTTGGAAGTATATTCCTCCTGCTGCTCACGAGGAGAGAAGTTCTCGAGTGAATTATGAAGATATAGTAACTATCATCTTCATCAAGATTCATCATCTACAGCTGGCTCGTGGTCAGCAAGCACATGCCTCAAATATGAGCTATAAGTATAACGAAAGTAACTAACTACAGACTAAGTTAAATATACTTAGAGTAAATATTTAGTTAATCAAGATGCACGACCACCTGATGATATCTAGATAGATTTATTTCATTATATTTTTACATCACTCATGAGCAATCATGAGTGCAAACGTAAGCGGAAGATTATTATTTTTTAATTGTCATGGCAACCTATTGACATTTAATCAATTATGCAACTATATGTAGTTCAATAATCCCCGTAAATTTGATACCTCACGTAGCAAATTGTTTTTGCAATATTTTCAGGTGAAGGTATCATTTTCTGCGATGAGCAAGGATTGTTGCTGCCTGAGATTGCTTAAAATCGTAGAAAACAATGGAATGATTTGTTTTTTGTTTTATTATTATTATTGCAATAATAAATCTAAATCTGCAATCGTATTTATTGCCCGAATCGATATATAGAGCTGTTCAGAATGCTGTCAAATAGGCAAATCTGCTCTATTTGCCAACCAGACGCCATATTGAATCACAACTGACCAGCTCAATGTTGCCAACCAGACGCCACAACTAGAC
>JASKGN010023198.1:0-10545 GCA_030556245.1 Falagria sp. GC000072 | reverse complement strand
CTGCTAATATTGAACTCTCTCAGTGGTTTTTAATGGTAATGATTTTTGGTTCTCTTTTTATGGTTACTGGTAAAAGATATGCAGAACTTAAACTTTCTAATAAGACTGGAGCAAAAATCCGAAAAGCCTTAGAAGGATACACGGAAACTTATTTAAGATTTGTTTGGACTTTATCTGCAACTGTATTAGTCATAGCATATTCACTTTGGGCTTTTGATAGTCGTGAAACTTTGGGTAGTTCGGCAGGTGTTTGGTATTTAATATCGGTAGCGCCGTTTACTATTGCAGTTTTAAAGTATGCAATGGAAGTAGACAAAGGTGAAGCAGGATCTCCGGAAGAAGTTGCGTTACATGATCGAGTTTTGCAAGTTTTAGCATTATCATGGGTGGTTATTACAGTTATTGCAATGTTTGTTGTTTAACAGTTTTTACTGATAAATTTATTGATTTTTGTCTTCTGTAATTATTTGTTAATATTTTCAAGGACAATATGTTTTGTTGCGGGAAAATATTTTTGGGAGTAAAAATTTATGAAAAAAATTAGTAAGAGTTTAACTGCCAGTGTTTTATCTGTTGGTTTGATGTCAGGGTCTATGCAAGCTGAAGCTATTCCAGGATTCGGATCCGGTGGCAGTATTGATTTTGGTAATAGTTCAGCGTATTCAACAGGGTCTAGTTTTTTTTCCTACGGATTTAATTCTTTATTATATCCGGCAATGAGTTTAGCTTTCGCAGGTCCTGCAATTTCTTATGGAGTTTCACTTTTTCCTTCATATGGTTCTTTTGTACCTTCAATATTCAGTATGGGTATGCCTTTTGTGCCTTCATACTTAACATTTCCAAATTGGGGTGGGGGCTCTATAGGAGCGGGGATGAATATGATGACAAGTTCATTTGGTTTTGGGGCTTCATTCAACTCGCTTGGATTACCAGCTTTATTAAGTATTGAAATAATTTCTACACCTTTTTTTCAATCTTTTTTTGCTCCAATAGCATCAATTTTCTTTAATGTATTTTCAAGTCTCACACTCCCTTCAATGGCTCCTCAAATAGCTTCAGCAGACATATTTGGTTCTTTATCTAGTTTTAGTGTAGGTTCTTTCCCAAGCTCTGGTGTAGGTACTGGTGGTACTGGTTTAACCGGTACTGGTGTTGCCGGAGTTGCTGCCCTAGGTGCAGGTGGATATGCATTAACAAATACGACACAAGGTCAACAACTATTGCTTCAAGCTCAAATGCAGATAAGTCAATTACAGAACCAATTATCGACCGTAATGAAAACAAAAGCACATGCAAAACAGAAAACAAATGTTCTTAAAAAATCACTAAATAACATTTTGCAAATAATCAAATAAAGAAAGTAAAAAATGAAAAAAATTAGTAAGAGTTTAACTGCCAGTGTTTTATCTGTTGGTTTGATGTCAGGGGCTATGCAAGCTGAAGCTATTCCAGGGTTCGGATCCGGTGGCAGTATTGATTTTAGTTTTAATAGTTTCGGGGGTACAGCAACAGCATCATTTATTAGTACCGGAGTGAACTCTACAGTCATTCCTGCTTCAGTAGTATTTTCAAGTACTATCTTTTCTTTTATGTTACCTGGCTCTCCAAGTTTACTTTCATATGGGCCTTCAATTTTCGTTGGAAGCCCTTCAATCATAACTTCTCCATTGTGGGGAGGATTCTTAGTGGGATATTTATCAAATGCCATGTTTAGTTCATACGGTTTAGGTTCACTACTCCCTCCTTTGACATCGGTTGCTAATCCATTAGTTGCTTTCCTTTCTCCATCACTTTTTGTTCCTATGTCTTTATCTGCTCCATCATTTAATTCAATGGCTGCTGCAATTTTTCCAAGTTATGCCCCACAGGCATTAGTTTCAAATTTACCTAGTTCTCTTCCAGTAATCGGATCTTTACCTAGTTTAGGGGTAGGAGGTACAGGTGTTGTAGGTACTGGTGTTGCTGGAACAGCTGCTATAGGTGCTGGTGGATATGCTTTGACTAATACAGCTCAAGGTCAACAGATTTTAGCTCAAGCTCAAAGTCAAATTTCTCAATTTCAGTCACAAATTGCAGCAATGTTGAATAGATAAAAGTGAATTAAAACTAGTATTTTTAAAGGGTTTAATGATAATCTTTATGAAGTTAATTTTAGAAAGAATGGGACCAAATGAGTAAAGTAAAAAAATCACTTTTTGCAGGCGTATTAACAGCTGGTTTGATATCCAACACTGTTCATCAAGCTAATGCTATTCCAGGTTTTGGTTCAGGTGGAAGTATTGACAGTATGAATAGCCTAGCTTCAATAGAAGGATCAATGATTTTCAATAGTTTTGCAAGTTTTGATGTAGTTCCTTTAATGGGTAGTATTTATGGCAGCTCTTTTGCATCAATTGTTTTACCTTATTCATATACAGCTTTATCTTATGCTTCTCCTTCGATAACTTTAGGAAGTTGGAGCATGCCATCACTTTTTGTATCCTCATTAGCATTACCTGGTGTTTTAGGCTCAGGTGCATTCGGTGGATATAATTCAATAGTTAGCAGTATTGGTGGTGGTAGTATAATTCCTTTTTCTGTTGGACCTGTTGTACTTTCATTAGATTCTTTTTCGTTTAGACCATCAATTTATTCTTTTACTCCTATAGCTTCTTTAGCATATAATTCACTACCAAGTATTACTTTTCCAGCATCATTACCTATTGGATCAGCGGTTAATTCTTTACATGCGGGTAGTGGTGTTTCATTATCTTCTTTAGCTAGTGTTAGCTTAAAGGCTTCACCTAGTATTGCTGTTGTGGGAATACCTACTGCAATACTTGGAGTTGGAGCTGCAGCAGTTGGAGTATTGGCTACTACTGCTGTTGCAGGCTTCGTTGCAGCAACACAATTGCCTACAGATAATCCTCTAATTAAAGGTATTATTCCTCCGCTTTTTGCAAGTCCAGCGCCTGCTCCACAAAAAGCACCAAAAAAACAAGCACAGAATAATACCAATACAAAAACTAATAAAAAATAAGTTCTATAATTTTTTATTGTCAATTAAACATTAAAATTCAATAAGAAGAGAGTATGGTTTTGAGATTTTTTAAAAAAATTATAAGTTTGTCTATTGCTTTAACTGTTTCTTTCGCTTTAACAAATATGGCGTCTAACACTTCAGTATTTGCAGAAATTGATAAAAAAGCAGAAGAAATATTTGTAAAATCTCAAACAATGGGAAATGTAAAGTTACGTATTTGGCGTGCAAAACCGAAATCTTCTAAAACAGTTGTGCTTTTGGACGGTATGAGAGCTTTAGACACTTATAACGGTTGGGAATTATTCACAAATGTTCACAAAGATTTACTAAAAGCAGGAATAAATGTTGTTCAACCTGTTGGTGGTAATTCAAGCTTTTACACTGACTGGATTCGTCCAAGTTCATCTAATAATCAGCCGTATAGGTATACTTGGGATACTTTTCTTTCAAAAAATCTTCCAATTGCTTTAAAACAATATGGTGTGGGTTATAAAAACCTCGGTGTAGTAGGGATATCAATGGCTGCTAGTTCCGCATTGGCTCTAGCAGCGTACCATCCTGAAGTATACAATTATGCAGGTTCTATTTCAGGTTATTTGAGCTTAAATTCTCCTGGAATTAAATTAGCTATTAGGTTATCTATGTTAGAAGCAGGAGACTATAATGTAGATGATATGTGGGGTCCGCCATGGGGAGCTGGTTGGTATAAATATGATCCAATGGTATTTATGGATAGGTTGATGAAATTCAATAAAAGAATCTGGGTTGGAACAGGTAATGGATTTATAGGACCATATGAGGCAGGAAATTTACAACCAAACGTTGTTAGCGGTATGGGACTTGAGGCTATGGCTGTTTTTACTAATAGACAATTTCAAATTCAAGCTTTAGCAAAAGGCTATCGAAATGCAATGTTTGATTATACTGTTACAGGTGTTCATAATTGGCCGTATTGGGCTGATCAATTACGAAAAATGACACCGGATATGACCAATTATATTGGTGATAATCCTATAAAATAATTATTTTGCTTTAATTACCGTTTTTGCCTATATTTTTAAAAAATAAAAAATATAATGTATTTTAGCTATGCTTTTAAACATGAAGGAAAAAAATGAGAAATAGACTATCAATTAGAAAAATAGGTTTTAAAGTATCTATTTCAGTTTTATTGGTATTCGCAGTAATTTTTTCCACAATTATTATTCAAAAAAATGTTGTAAAAAATGATATTCAAACTGTAAGTAAAAACTCAACATATATTTCAAAAACAAAATGGTATGCACCTCATAGAGTTGCAATTTGGGTTCATTCTCCTTCTATGCAAAAAGATATTCAAGTACAAATCCTTTTAGCTAAAGATTGGTTTAGCAACAAAAGAGCAACTTTTCCGCAACTTTATATGTTGGATGGTTTGCGAGCAAGAGAAGATCAAACAGGGTGGTTGTTATATACAGATATTGAAGATTTTTTTAAACAAAAAAATGTTAATGTGATTTTACCTGTTGGCGGAGAGTCCAGTTTTTATACAGATTGGAAAGAACCAAATAACGGTAAAAAATATATGTGGGAGACTTTCCTGACTAAGGAGTTACCACCAGTTTTACAAAGTAAATGGCGATCAAAACCTAAAAGAGGAGTTTTGGGATTATCTATGGGTGGTACTGCTGCAATGATGCTTGCTACGCGCAAACCTGAAATGTTCGATTTCGCTGGATCATTATCGGGATACTTGCAAACCAGTTCAATGGGTATGCCTGCTGCAATGAGGTATGCTGCTTTTGATGCAGGTAAATACGACGCTTACAAAATGTTTGGAGAGCCTACCAGTAAAGCTTGGAAAGCGCATGACCCTTATCTTAATACTCATAAGCTTCGTGGAAAAGGGATTTACCTTTCGGCGGGAAGTGGTGCTCCTGGGCAATTTGATAATCAAATAGTTCCTACTGCTGCAAATAATGTTGTAGGTTCTGGTTTAGAAATTATTTCAAGATTATCAACAGAAAATTTTGCTAAAAAATTATATTCTCAAAAGATACCTTTGACTTTAAGTTTACAAAATACTGGTACGCATAATTGGCCTTATTGGTATCGTGAAGCTGTGAAATCATGGCCTTTAATCGCTAAAAGTTTAAATATTAATTCAGAAATCAAATGTGGCTTAAAACCAGCTATGCGAGCTTATATTAAGAAAAATCAAAATACAGGTTCTTGTATTACAAATTCTTATCCAGTTAAGGGAGGAAAAGTACAAGAATTTATGAACGGTTTTCTTTTCTGGAATGCAAAAACAAATAAAGTACATAAAGTTAATGGCAAAATTCTAGGTGAATATTACGATAATAATGCTGCTAATGGTTATCTGGGATTACCAAAAAGCGAAGAAGAAACTACCCCTGATGGAAAATCAAAGTTTTCCATATTTGAAAATGGTTTTATCTATTGGAATGAAAAAACTGGCGCGAATGCTATATCTGGAAATATTTTGAAAAAGTGGGCGAAAGAAGGTTATGAAAAAAGTATAGCTGGATTGCCTGTAAATAAAGTCTCATACAACTCTAAAAAACAAAGTAGAGTACAAGCTTTTCAAAACGGTTTAATGTTTTCAACTAAAAATGGAGTCCACTTAGTGCTTGGAGAAATTTTAAAGAAATATAAAACTTTAAACTTTGAAAACGGTATTTTAGGGTTAGTAACCAGTGATGAAATCAAACTTATCAGAAATGCGATAATGACTACCTTCCAAAATGGAAATATCTATTTTGTCCCAGGAAAGGGAACCTTTGCAGTTAATGCTGGTAGAATTATGGATACTTGGAAATCTGTTGGATTTGAAAATGGAAAATTAGGTTTACCTACAAGTGATGCATATAAAGTTTCTGGTGGTTTAAAACAAAACTTTGAAAAAGGGACTATTTCAATAATTAATAATAAAACTGAAATTAAAAACTAAAAGGTTATAAATGCAAAAAATTACAAAAAAGCTTTTCTTTGTTTTGTTGATTTTATCAATAGGACTTACGGCTAGTTGTTCATCGGGTTCGGTTGAAGATAAGGCTGAGTTTGGTGAAAATGCTGAAGAATTTTTTGATAGAAACAGTGCAGCAAACGCTTCAATTCCGAAAGAAGAGATTAAGCAAGTTCCTCCTGAAACAGTAATAAACGCTAATAGAGAAAAGCCAACAGACAAACAAAAACAGTTTTTAAAAAAAATTGAACATTTAAAAATTTTAAGTGTATCTAAAGAGTCAACCATTGCTGCAGCAGATTATATTTGCCGTTCAGATAAAAAGGCAAAAGCTGAAGATTTAGAAATTTTTGTTTCAGCGATGCTTAGTTTGGCTGATAATAATGAAGATATTTCAAAGCAAAAAGTTGTGGATTTTATTAGCCTAACTAAAAAAGAGTATTGCTAAAAGTGTCTAATTAAGATTAGATAAATCAATGAGAAAAAATGTTAAAAGAAAACAAAAACAAAAAAAACCTTCTTTTTTTAAAATTTTTTTAGCGTTAATTATTGTTATTACTCTAATTTTCATTCTTGTTATCTTTAGAGATTCAAAGAATAGTAAAGAATTTCCTTTCCCAAAACCGCCAATTAAATCAGAAGAACCGGCAAATATTAGACCTGTGGGGTGTCCTTTGGTTCAAGTAATTTCAATACCAGGCACTTGGGAATCAACAGAAAATGATGATCCCTATAATCCATTTTTTAGAAAAAATGCTATGTTACTCAATGTTACTAGACAAATTGCTGAAAATTATTCTAAAGATGATGTTGATACTTATACACAGCCCTATGTAGCGGAAATTAGTAATCCAATGGCTTTTCCGCCGGATAGACAGTCATCATATTTGTATTCTAGAAATCAAGGAAGAACTAGGGCTATAGATAAAATGCATCAAGTTAAAGCAAAATGCGTTAATGTTAAATTTATTCTAATGGGATTTTCCCAAGGTGCTGTTATTGCCGGTGATATTGGAAATATTATCGGTAATGGGCAAGACACTGTAAATGCTGAAGATATTTTGGGAATATTTTTATTAGCAGATGGAAGACGTGAAAAATCACAAGTAACAAATATTGGACCTAATCCAAATGGAAAAGGTGTTGAAGTAGTATTTTCTGCATTACCAGCTGCTATTCCAGGTCTAAATTTACGTCCGAAACGTGAAAACGGTGAAGGTACTTTAAAAGAAAAAACTTTTTCTATTTGCGCTCCAGGAGATATAGTTTGCGATTGTAATATTAATGCTAATAAAATAGGTTTATCTATTAAATCAATTTACGATTTAATAGGAAATGGAAACAAATTACATTCAGAATATAACACCGCAAAACATTGGAGTTATGAGGGATTGTCTGGTGTTGATTGGATTTCAAAGAAGTCAATGGAATTAATTAATTCTGTTATGTAGTCAAAAGCTACAAAGTAGCCATAGGTTACCCGTAATTTAGAAAGATAGGTTTCATGTCTGATGTTTTAAAGGATTTTAGGTTCATAGCAAACGGAGAAGGAAATTCAAATGAGGGTGGAGCGAGGAAAATTGCTGAATTAGCAAACTCTGCAAAAGAAGCAGGGTTTGATACTTTCGCAATACCAGACCATTTTGGTCAAACAGTCGGACCATTCTCAGCCCTTGGATACTTAGCTGGTGCTACAACTGATATTCGCTTAGCTACAAATCTTTTAAATGTAGGTTGGAGAAATCCAGCTTTACTTGCAAAAGAAGCGACGACTATTGATTTACTTTCAAAGGGCAGATTAGAGCTAGGAATTGGTTTTCAATACACTCAAGAAGATTTAGAAAAACTACATTACACACCAGAACCACTTGCCGAAAGAGTGGAAAAATTATCTGAGTCTTTACAAGTTTTGGATTCTTTAATGCAAGGTAAAGACACCAATTTTAGTGGGAAATATTACACAATTGATGGGATGATAGGCTATCCTAGACCACGTCAAGGACCTCGTCCGCCAATTGGTGTTAGTGCTGGCGATAGAGAAACTTTAGAAGTAGCAGCAAAATATGCTGATATTATTTCAGTATTAACAGGTACTTCCTCTACTGGTAAATTCAAACTTTCTGACATGACTATGTCCAAAACAAAAGAGCGAGTGGATATTATCCGTCAAACCGCTGGGGATAGATTTAACAGTATAGAGCTTAATTGGACTTTAGTTGCAGTAATGTTTTCAGAAGATCGTGAAGAAACAGCGGATATAGTTTTGAAAGCCATTGAAAAAGGATTCCAAGACAACATTGAAGTGGATGCAAAACTTACCGTAGAAGATATTTTGGAATCACCTTATTTAGCTATAGGTACATTTGAAGAAATAGCAGAACATATTAAAAATGTTAGAAAAGAAACAACAATGTCGTATGTTGGTGTTTTTCCGGGTCAAATTGATGTCATGGAGCCTGTTATTTCTATTTTAAAAAACTAGAAATGTTATTTTTTTAAACTAATACTATTATATAGATAGTATTGTTTTGCTTTGGATAAAAATTTTGAAAGAAGGTCAATTCGATTATGGTAATTAATGTTAAATTACTTTTAGAAAAAGACGGAAGTTTTGGTATTGATCAAGATGCAAATATTGTGGAATGTATAGAGAGAAATGCTGCTAACGTTCCTGATAGTTTAGCTTACCGTTATATTGATTATTCTACTGAACGAGAAGGCGTTTATAATGATTTAACTTGGGAAAAAATGGGAATCCGAGTTAGAGCTATTGCAGGCCGTTTACAACAAGTTAGTAAACCAGGGGATAGAGTGGCTATTTTAGCTCCAAATGGTTTGGAATATATCGAGTCATTTTATGCTGCAATTGCAGCTGGTTGTATTGCCGTCCCATTATTTGATCCAAATGAGCCGGGTCATACAGATCGATTGAAAGCTGTTTTAGGGGATTGTAAGCCAGCTGTAGTTTTAACTTCAACTGAGGCTGGAGTCGGGGTTAGAAACTTTATGCGAAGTTTAGTTGCGGAGGATCGTGTTCGTTTAATGGCTGTAGACTCCATCCCGGATTCAATGCAAGACTCTTGGAAAAGACCTTCAATTGAAGTAGAAGACACTGCCTATCTACAATACACTTCTGGCTCTACTAGAGTACCAGCAGGTGTTGAGATTACTCATAAAGGAGTAATAACTAATGTTTTACAAATGTTTTTTGCTATTGGTTTAGATGATGATTCACGTGGTGTAACTTGGCTTCCTTTATACCATGACATGGGATTATTAACTGTTATGGTTCCAGCAATTTTTGGCAAATATATTACTGTGATGAGCCCAAAAGCTTTTGTGCAACGACCAATCAGATGGATTAAAGAATTAGCATCACAAACAGGTAAAGGCGGAACTTTTTCGGCAGCCCCAAACTTTGCTTATGAACACGCAGCATCTCGAGGTCTACCAAAAGATGGTGAAGAGTTAGATTTGAGTAATGTTATTGGGTTAATTAATGGTGCAGAGCCAGTTAGCACTGTATCAATGCAAAAATTTAACGACGCTTTTATGCCTTACGGTTTGCCAGAATCTGCTATTAAACCTGCATACGGAATGGCTGAGGCAACATTGTTTGTGTCTGCAACAAGGGCAGAAGATGTGGCACAAGTTTATTATGTAGACAGGGATGTCTTGGGCGCTGGCAGTATTAAAGAAGTTGACAAAAATGCTGAAAAAGCTGTTCCTATGGTTTCAACAGGTTATGTGGCTAATGCTGAATGGGCTGTGATAGTGAATCCAGAAACTAATGAAGAAGTTTCTGATGGAACAGTTGGAGAAATTTGGCTTTACGGTAATAATCTTGGAATTGGTTATTGGAACCGTGAAGACGAAACAACTGAAACATTTAAAAATAAAGTAACTAAATATTTACCAGAAGGTAAATCACATGCTGGGATGGTTTCTCCAGATAGTTATTGGATGAAAACAGGAGATTTTGGTGTTTACTACAAAGATCAATTGTTTATTACAGGACGAGTAAAAGATTTAATTATTGTTGATGGACGTAATCATTACCCTCAAGATGTTGAACAAACCGTCGAAGCAGCAGATAAGGCAGTACGTCCAGGATTTGTGGCGGCTTTTGCAGTACCGATTAATGAAATGCCTAAGAGTGTTTTTGAAAATAGTTATTCTGGATTAACGTATGATTCTGAAAATAATGCCGAGCAATTAGTTATAGTTGCTGAGCGAGCTGCTGGCTCATTAAAGCGAGATGATAATGAAATTATTTCTAATGTTCGTCAAGCTGTGGCTGCTAATCACGGATTACAATTAAGGGATTTGTTGTTAGTGCGGGCAGGAGCGATACCAAGAACTTCTAGTGGAAAAATTGCTCGTAGAGCAGCTAAAGCAGCATACATTGCTGGACATTTAAATGATGGTCAAGTCCAAGGAGCATTCCCTGATGCTGAGGTTTAGAAGGGTTTTTGTTTAGTTTAGCTGATTGTGTCAGTACTTAGATTTATCATATGAATTTAGTACTGTTATTTTTATAGTTGGATTAGATTTT
>JASKGN010023170.1:0-17911 GCA_030556245.1 Falagria sp. GC000072 | reverse complement strand
GTTACGGCTGTCATTATTTATAGAAATCAACACGATAATTTCAATAGTTTATACTCTCAGAAGTTTAAAATAAGTCTTAGATTCATAATACACGATAAAAATTGCAAGTTATTAACGCGAAGAATGAATACGTAGCACATGTTCACTTACCAATCGCGAACTGCGAATATACTTTGCAGTATAGTCGCGAGGTGCAAAGTTTGCATGTGTTAGTAAGCGCACTTTCACACGTACACGTTTGGTTTACCAAAATTGCGGTCGGCATTCCCAACCAATCACCATTTTAAAACACAATGTTGTAATTGCATAAATTTTAGTTAATTTGACTCCGAAACCAGTTGCTTGTGCTCTGAGGATAGATGTTAAGGTTGCAGTAGTTGTAGATCCAAATACGGTGCTTGTTGTTGTACCCGGCTTAAATCTACTTGCCTTAATTATAATCCCTGTGCAAAAACACTACTTGCAGGGGCTTTAAAACCAAATATGTTGGGGATGGATGATGATGACCCACTAAATCTACCAGATGGTGGTTCTGATATTGAGGATCTTCCATACCCGTCGAAGGAACAAGAAACTATGAAATCAAGTCGTCGACCGATTGAAATATCACATAAAATAAAATTTAAAAATTTATCCCTAAATTATTAAATGCTGATCGAAACGATTTGCAAATCGAAATTATATCCAAATTAAAAAAACAATTTTACTATTCCGAAATATCCCGAAACCAGTATTTATTAAAATAATGTATTGCACATGTTTATTAATCGCGTGACTCAGGTTTCTGACGGGGCATATTCGACTGTCTCTACTGCTACTAAGTTTGTTTATATCATTTGCATGTTAGTACATATTAGCCATATTAGTTCGTTAGTCGCAGTTTGCAACTGTTGACGTGTATTTTGTGCCTGACTATGTTTATTATTGTGTATATTAACATTTAATTAATTGGACAATTATAGCACGTCATGAGGAATCTAAACTTGTTGCTCATTTGCTGTTATTTGTTGCCATTTGTGGCTCTTGTTTACCCAGAAGACTGTGAACAAAAATCCTCCTGCGAATGTGAATTCTCAGATGGTACCAGCATAAATCTCGAAAGTTTGTTTCGAACTAACAAAGCATTATACTTTTCGGATCAAAAAAACCAATACACTGTCTACTTTCATGGTTGCGAGGATTTTAAATTTCCTCTTGACTACGATAATATAACAGGAGATACTTGCAGAAACCCTGCAGCAGTAAGTAAAATTTAATCTTGTTGAGTGATGAATATTAAGAATATTATTTTTAAGATATGTTACTTCGATAGTAATTCTAAAAATCCAGTTGCTATTGCTCACACCAGCTCAGTATCGTTCAAAATTAGCCATGATATTCACACATTGACTTACAGTGAAAATGGTGTAAACGCAATTGTAGACTTGGTGTGCACTCCAGATTATTTTGACGACTTATTTGTTATTCGTAATGTTAGCAGTGATGCTAAACAGTTCGTATGTATTGTACATAAATATAATTATTATTAAATAATATTGTATAATATTTATAGAACTTGGCATTATTATCAAAACATGCTTGTCGAACAAATGTGCCAATGGGATTGAGTACAGGATCCAAATTACTCATAATGTTCTTCACATTTTCATTAGTGTACATTATTGGTGGTGCATGTCTTGCCTATTTTATTCGTGGTGCTCGTGGACGTGAACTTATTCCTAATGTGGATTTCTGGATGAGTTTACCAGGGCTTGTAAAGGTATTAAATTTACACATTACAACAATATACCTATTTGGATTCAATTATTACCTATTGCCTTATTTTAGGATGGCTTTTTGTTCCTCATAAGTGGTTGTAGTACAAATTTGGTAACAACATCAGAAGCTTATGACCAAATTTAATTATAAGTATAAATCAAATGTTTCATGTACTTATATTTTTGTTATTTGTGAAACGTATGAGATTTGAATAAAATAAATTAGTATGTGTTTTCGATAATGACAAGAATTACTCAACGCCCACTGCATTCATACTTTGCGGTAATTCCTATCCTGTTCCAACTTTTCGATTGTCGGGTATTATTATCGGTGTAAATAAAAACATATTACATAAACTTAGACAGCTGTAAGTTGCATATTTACCAAAAGATATGTGTATACTATAAGTAAATACGGTTTTCAATTAATAACATGTTAAAGATAATTATAAGATGAGCACTCAACTAAAGTTCAAATGAGATTAAAAATTATTTTAAGTAACAATACCTTTTGCAATAGTTCAAAATGTTTGGTCATTTCCTGCGTACATAATTGTATATTTCGGCTTATAGAGTAATTAAGTTAATTTCAATTGCTAGAAAACCTTGACACAAATGTTAGCTTACTTAATTCACTTTGTAATATTTTCTAAGTCGTTAAGTTAAAAACACATTACAAGGATATTTATTATTGTGATTGTACTTATTTTTTTACTTTGATTCAAAATATTAATTTAAAATATATATCTAACATTTGCTATTGAAGATACTGCTAATAAAATATTTATGTTAACATATTATGATTAATTTATAATAAATACTTATTACCTATTGTAATAATACAAATAAATATCTAAAAATTTATATCAAGTAATAATTAAATACACATCTTGTTGAGGCTTATGGTTAATTTTAGCAACAGGTAAATCTTTCACAATTGGTAGATTTTTCTTTGCGTCATCTTGTCCAGGATCCCTTAACTTTATATTTCTAGCAGATAAAAATATTTTAAATATTTGTTCGACCATACTAATCAATCCCAAAACCGAGAGACCTAATAAAAATCCCAATGAACCTCCCAAATCAGAAATGAAAAGTGACCAATCATATATTGCTATTTCCTCAGTAACTGTAACTAAATTTGAAAGAAAATACAACCTGAAAGCAGTTTGATGTCCATAATCTAAACTCTTTGCATCGTTGACATGCGGCATGTAAATTGTAATATTACATGATCTTGGACAATTGCAATTTTCATTTGATCTTTTGCTTTTAACAGCGAGCAAAAAAAAAACAATAGAATTATTATTTAACTTGAACATGAATAATAATAAATAACTGATTCCAAAATATAAATACCTGAATTCATTGTATGTCTTGATAAGAGATTTAGTTTGATCATAAGTTGAGCATCTTGGAAACGATTTGTTTTCCAACCAGGGAGCAGTACAGCCAACTTCTTTAGTTACAACTTCTGCCAAACATTGTTCTTCGCACTGAAAATTACAAAGAAAATTCTAATTAAATACCTTATTCCAAGAATTAACAGTTAACAATTACCATTGATTTGCTATAATATTGTTCATTTCGACAATCGTTATCTTTACTTGGAAGATTTTTATATTCATGAACACTCAGACTGTATTCAACATCTTTCTGAGTTCCTATAAAAATATGCTCCATGAAGCTATTACTTTGATCACCATTATCAAAAATCCTCTCAGTTGGTTCATGCATAAAAACATGGAAGCCATATTTCGATTGTTCATTAAGCATAGTTTGCAAATCAAATTTTACAATTTTCTGAGGAAATAACATTTCCTCTCCTGCTTTCTTATAACGTGGGCCAGCCATCAAAAACAAACAATAGCCACCTTTTATATCCCAACGAGTAGAAAGAAATTTCGGGATAAGTTTGAAACATTTGCCGTAGGTTAATTTATTAATCTCTTGGATTTCTAATGAGTCCAATTTTCCATCGAATCCGTGCAAAGGTATCACATCTTCCATACCATAAGTAGTATCTTTGAAAAATTCATCGAGCGAAAAGTTTTTGAAATTGAAATCTTTCCAGAACGAAGTTAGCCAAGGTTCTGATACATCAACCAAGCCATATTTCTAAAATACAACAATTTATATATAAAATATGTCATACAAAATATATATATTGCTTACTTTAAATTGGTCAATTCTAAATCCTGGATTTCGACAAATGGTCAATGATGGATATTGAAGAGTGTGATTTAATTGAAATGAGTTATGAGTTGTTGTTGGGGGATGCAAAACTTTTGAAATACAACCGGATAACTGAAACAATAAATAAGATATCAATAAGTACATTATAATGCAGCTTTTCTAACAACCTGATATGTTGCTGTGCAAACACATATTACAATTGCAAGAAATCTAATAAAATGTTTCGGCTCACTAAAACAATTGAAACATTTAATTGTAGCCATGCTTTACAAGAAAAAGTATAAGAGTGAAGTTAATAAAGTTGTTGATTGTAGCTTTTATTCAATACCCTGTTGTAAATTAAGAGTTTGTAATTTTGATCATATATTGACTAACATCTCTGATAATAATAATTTATTGTCTTTGATGATACCAATTTACTGTCACATATAAATAATATTTCATAACTAATAAATCAAAAACAAAGTTTTATTTAACTTTGTTCATATGTTATTTATTGCATTTCCTCTGAAAATACTAATTTTGCCAATAGAATAAAATAATGAGGAAATAAATACAAATTTCGCTCTTGCTGATTTCTTCCTAGAAATAAACTTCTAAGCTTCCTAAAAATAAACTATTGAAACAAAAGTAGCGGAAAAGTATGCTATGCTTGGCCTACTAACCAAATGCCTTGACGATCGATAGAAAACGCGAACGACGCAAACTTCCCCAATGGAAATCCCTTAAACCTAAACCAAGCAATGGAAACAAAACAATTACTCGGTTGTCTAAACGACGCATAACATGTCGTGTCATCGCGGGTATAAATAATTACCAATTAAAATACCGTGTAAATAACGTCAGTACAAAATTTCAAAATTCGCAGTGGCCATCGTACATAAATTTCTTCATTTCAAATTATCATTAAATCAATTCTTTATTCAAACCTAGTGTAAAAACACAGTGGGCAATGTTCTTCTTCAAGGGAATCAAATTTTAAGTTCAAATAAATCTTTAAATTATATAGGGCATTTTAAGTGCCCTTATAAGTGACCATATGGCTGAAACAGAGCCGTATTGGAAATTAGCCAGACATGGCGTGAAATTGTTATTAAATAATCGTCAACAGGAGGCGGAGGTCCTGTTTAAGAAATATCCTGAAAGTATTGTTATGTATGCAGGATATTCAATTTCAGTATTTATGGTATGTAACTGACCAAATGTAATGTTCAAGTTAGTAATTTGGAAATTTCAGGATGCACTTATGACATTTGAAGATGAAAAACTTACCCTTGCAAATCACGTGTTGAAAGAAACCGAGAAACGATGTGCAGGAACTGCAGGATGGTTCCGAATGTCACGAAGTAGAAGTAGTGATTGTGCATTATCATATGCTGAACATCTAGAGACGCAAATCATTAAAGCCGATTCGCAGTTGTACCTTGCAACCTTGACTTTCCTGCAACAAGATATATCAGGCTATTTTAAAGGTGCATGGATATTAAGAAAATCTTGGAAACATTATCTTCAAACTTATAATGAAATATTAGCATTGTATAAAGATATAGTGGGGGATATTCCTGAAGAAGAACTACTTAACGAAGATTGCGGTAATAATTTTGCTTACTTTTTTTTGGGCCAAATCTAATTTCTTGTGTTATAGTAGCTTCAAATATAGTAAGCAGCACAATTGAAATATCTGCAGAAAGTACATCCAGTAATCAACGAGAAACAGTTGAAGTCTTTTCCGATATGGAACTCTTTGATAAGAACGAACTCCTTCACCAAAGCTCCTCCTCCGGAATAATAGCCGATAGCATTGCTTCCTCTTCCGCTCATGATAAAACTTCCTTCAGAAAGAACGGGTATTTACCTAAATCCAAAACTACCACATTCCACAATATTTCCTCCTCACCATCAGCATCAACATCGTCAATTGACGAAACGCCGATGAAAAAATCGACTTCTATGCAGAGTTCGCTCAGTAAATACACTCAATTAGGTTTGGCGACAATCAACAGTAACTTCCAATACATTTCTAGTACATTCAACCCATTCAACTATTTAGGAGTGTAAGCTCCTAGCAATCCTTTGTGGCATATCACTAATTGGTTTCTCTTATAGGCGTAATGTTGAAATTGATAAAGAAACCATCACACGACTTATGTGTGGTATTTCATTTGGTTATGGACTATTACAACTTGGAATGTCTTTATTGCCACCTTCCATTTTACGCCTTACGAATTTCCTTGGGTTTCAAGGCAACAGAGCTTCAGGGCTGAAAAATTTGCTCTTTGCAAGATGTGGAGCGGATATGCGAGCACCAATGGCAACGTAAAGTATCTCCCAAAATGTATACCTTTTCTAAATTGTAGTTTGATTTTATAGCTTAGCGTTATTGTGGTATCACACCATTGTCCGGCCATTTTTTGCTCTCGATGGAAACAATGTTCAAGCTGGAGTTGATGTAGCCAGTAAATTGATAGACAAGGCAATGATAGAGTATGCAGAATCTTCCGTGTTCTTATTTTTTAAAGGTCGTGTTGAGAGGCTGAATGTAAGTATTACCTCTTAATTTGATCCTTTATCCTTTAATTCCAAAATGTCTCATGGTTTTCAGTGTGACATTCCAGCAGCTATAGCGTCATTCTCACAATCTATCGACAAAACCAACCACCGAGAAATTAAACTTCTTTCGCAACATGAAGTTGGATGGTGTTACTTGATTGAAATAGATTATGGTCATTCCATGGCCACATTTCTTTATCTACGAAACCAAAGTCGTTGGTCAAGAACTTTCTATAGTTACTTGGCCACAATTACTGCAGGAGCAAATGGTGCTCTTTTAGAGTTAGGAAATTTAGCTGAATACATGGGTATATTCCATGGTAGTCTTAAAGGCTCACAATTAGATGATTATCTTGCACGCAGGTTTAAAGTATGCCCTGGTACTATTGAAGGCCTTCTTAGTCGGAAACCACTGTTTTGGAAAATGTTTGTTTTCGAATTATTATATCTTTGGAACTCTCTTCCTTGTTGTAATACAATGAATATTAATCAAATAATTGAAGGTATAATATGTAATTCTTTACATGTGTCTAAATTTGTATTAACATAAGATGACTTTTGCTTGCAGATTGTATACAAATCCGAGAAGATGTTGAAAGTGAACCTTTCCTAGGTTTATCTCATTTGATTCTTGGTAGTGCATACTGTATTTTAAAAGAGTATGGCAAGGGAATTTGCGAATTTAGAGCTTGTCTTGATACTCGAAAGTATACATCTTATCAAGCCGACGACGCTTATATTTCAGCATTTGCCTTATACGAATTAGGATATCTCTTAATACGAGATCCAGATGTACGTGATTGTTAAATTTACAAATTCAAACTAATAAGTTTTGTTCTAGACAAAGCAAGAAGGAAAACAGTGCCTACAACAAGTACATAGTTACAAAGATTATGACTTCGAGCAACGTTTATCCGTCAGAATTCATTCCATCCTGAAACATCTATAAATTATAATTTCGAGCCTTCAGGAAACAATTACTGACACAAATCTAGGTTTGAAGTACATAATTGAACGTTTGTTCTAAGAAAATATACAAATTAGTTGTAATCAACGAAACAATAATTACTTAGCTGTGAGCGAAAAACGCAATATGCATTAAATTATGCGACAAAATGTAGCACATATAAAAAGCAACACTTTATGCTATATTTTTGCACTTAAAACTATTTTTGAAGCAATTAAATAAAAGCATTAGCGTTTTCATTGAATAAAGAAAAATAAGTTAACATTAATAATATAATTATTGTATTCGCTATTTTATATGCTCGACAGGTATAAATATTTTCATGAATGATTGATTAATTTATATTACCACATAAAAACTTGAACTTGAGCAATAGTACCACCTTTTAACATATATAAGACTTATATACAACAGGAATAATTAGATTTTAGCATGCATGACGTACATGTATATACCCAGAGGCCTTCCAATTATTTGATTACATAAACACACAATTCATTAATCAAAAATGAAAAAGATCCCAGTTGTTTAGTAAAAATAAGGAAGTGACGCTAATTACATGCAATAACAACCCAATATAAATTTTGCAATACAATTTTGTATAATTTATAGTGATGCTACTTTTTATCCAAAAGCAAAAAACCTAAAGATGATAGAAATTAATTTAATTGCATTGGTAACTCAATTTACTTACCAATAAATAATTCTATTGCTAAAAAATCCGTCCACACTTGTAATTTCAAAAACGAACCAATCCAAAAAAATTACAAATTTAAATATCTTGTATATAGTGTTATAACAGATATTTTATTGTTTAATCACTAATAATAAAGATATTGTTGTCCATCGTATTATGATTTAATACATTCAGAGATTATTTAATTATGCATGTAATATAATATTGAATAAGTAATGATAGTGTGGAATTATTAATAATTTTCACCATTTGCAAATAATTTGCCGACATTTTGTTTTCAAACATGCATCAAGCATACTTAGATGAATGATATCAATCTTGAATTTCTATTCTTTGCATTTTTAATTGGTTTAGTAGCCCCAATTCCAATAGTTTACTCTCTAGTGGTAATTAAAATACTTGTACTATCACTAATTTATAATTTTTGTGATTTCTTAATTTTTTTGCAGTTCCCGATGAAATTATGGACGATAAGTGACAAAGTGAGATGGTACAATTATATCGTGTTATATTTTTTGTCATAATTTCAGGTCGCTAATGTTTTCACGTAAAATAATCAATACCTTAAAGATATTAATTATTATCAATATCTATAATTATAAATTAATAGAATTTGGACAGATGCAGACATTAACATTTAGCTAGTAACTATTAATTATATGTATCTATAACATTATTTTTAGTATAACAGCAAATTTATACTTTGTATTATCTCTATCAAGTAAATATCTATACAATGCATCTTTTTCATTTTCGATATTAGAATACATTTTACGTGACAAACATAGCGCTCGAGTGATTAAGTAAGAGTAAGTACATACTCACTTAGAAATGCAAACGACATAAAAGATTGCAGTTACAATGTTTACATTATTCTGAGAAACTGATTGTTTCAAGGAAATTTTGCTACAATCAAGAGCGACTTGAGCCAACGTCGTCGTTTGTTTTTAATTTAAATAGAATATTTGCCATTGTGTGCTCTTGCATATTCATCACCAATTTATGCATTGTTAAGATTACACTAGATAAAACATCTTTGTTCAATTTATGAAGCTTAAAATTTCGTTTTGTTTATCGACAAAATCGCGACACATGTCGATACTTTACCATTGTCAAATTCAATAGATCAAATTGTTTGGTTCGCCACAAATGCGAATGTTCAGATTTCCTTTGTTTTAAAATCTGATCAAAAAACTTCCAGGATGGACTACAGAACATTTGAAGAGCCATGAGGGACAAAACGCTGTCATATTCAAAATTTATATTTTACAAACCTTTCTTTGTCAGCCATTTTGTTGTTTTTTTTTTAATAGAAATTCATATATTTGAAAACTTACAAAATTTGTTAAAAGTTTCCATTTCCCTATGACCCTTCATTTGTTTTAATCATGTGTTCAATAATTAGTTACAAGAGACAATTAGGAATGTTGATATGAATAATTAATTCTCAATCATTCCCATTTAGTTTAAGTTTTAAGCATTTACATGTAATAATTATAGTATTCTTATAAATATTTCATTCATCAAATGCTGGTTGGATAATAATATGTAATGTTTACTAATTTATGGATAATAAACATTTGTTACCAATGAGAGATTTCGTTCATCTTTCTGAGCGCCATAAAAGTCGCAATGAGCGATTCTCTTCGCAATTGTTGATAAAATCTAATTAAGCTCTCGCTTTATATATTAGCTAATAGAAATATCAGGTGTTTGCATATATGTAGTATTTTACTTATTAAAATGTAATTAGAAAAATAAATTTTAGTCATTGAAGTCATATATCACACATTAAGTAATATATTTAATATTAAGTAATAATATATATTTAACTAGATAATATCAGTGAAGAAAGAAAATTAGCTAAGACTTATTAGGTTATGTAATTAATAATAATAAATGTTCGCCTTATGTCTGGCTGAGTAATACGAGACTTCAATGAACACCTTTAAAACAGTTAACAGTTGAGTGAATAAATAAAATATAAACCAAGAATCCCAATAGATTATCTACATACAAATAAAGTAAAGTATAAATAGAGAAAGTGTGCATGCAGTCTATTATTACACGTAAACTCCCACACACATCAATTGAAATTAAATAATTAATTAATATAAATGAACAAAAACAAACAAAAGAAAATAATATTCATAAAATTAAAATGAAAACCACGAGAAAACCACAATGTAAATTAGAAATAATATAATTGCAAATAAAAAGAAAATAATCAATAATATTGGTAATATTAATAGGAAATGTGTAGTGTTAGTGCTTCCATACATAATACATGCTAGCGGAAACACAAAGATTATTGATGCAAATTGATCCCATCAAAATTGCATTCAATATTCGTTAATATCCGAAATAGACCCATACAGAAATTCACCTTATTCCGTATCTTTCTTAGCATCACGTGATGGAGTTTCCCTCGCTGCTTCATCTCTAACTTCTCCAGGAACAGCAGTTATTGGAGGAGACAAGACTTCTTCAACGTAATGTGTATCACCAGGAAGGACTGAAGTTTCAGCGACAACTGGTTCTTGTTCGATTGTCGTAATGATTTCACCTGGAATGATTGAAGTTTCGCATTCGTTCACGCTAACGACATGGATGGCTTCAGGATACGAAGGTAATTGTGCTGCCATAGCTGCATGATAAGACGGTGGTGGCGGTTGTTTCATAGCGCTTGCACAAGCTGCTTCATAATCAGGTAATAAAGACGAATAATCTGGTTCAGGAATACGCTCGCCGGTTTCTCCAGGGAGGATATAATGGACTGTACTGTGAGTTGCTTGTTGACGAAGGGTTAGATACTTGTAGCAACGCCAAACTATGCTGATGCTATAAGCTTTCCACAACATGCATAAGAAGAATGAAGCGATTACAACCAAAGAGAGCCATTGTGGAGAAAGTTGGAGGAGTTCTTTACGGAATGGCATTGTATGCCAATGTTCTTTAACGAAGCTATGAACTGAGCGGAGATAAACGAAGTATCCAGTTGCAGTGAGCCTATTATTTAAATAAATTATAAATTTAGAATGTTTATCAAGTGGTAAATTTATAATTTTAATTATGTCATGCATAAATATAAATCCAGACTTATTTTTTTGGAAAAACCCAAATTGATTGTCATGCATTTAAAATATAAATTGTGGTTTAACTTTCATATGAATGACTAAATGAAATTTCTCAAATTTAACCACAAAACAAATACTTAAAGATCAGATAAATTTAAAAATATGCTCAGTACTTACATTGCAATAGCGAAGTCAAATAATTGCAAGCAGAAGAAAGGTAACAAATGACTCGCCTTTCCCTTAACTGTCCCATAAACAAGAAGTAGAGTAATAGCCAAAGTGCAAACAGTAATCAATGCAGACATATCCATATCAGCTTCGTGAATCCTACTATTCCCATCTTGAATTGTAGGTAGGAAATAAGGATTGTCTTCGTTCTTGGTCTTGCTTAAAGGTGTAGGCAAAATATTATCATATTCTTGTTGTCGGATAATCCCTTTATCATAAAAGTTATGATGGTTTCGCATGAGCAAAGCAAGTATACTCAATGCCAACACATGTAGAATCTAATGAATAAAAGCCTTGATTAATTTATCATTTTTACACAAGTGGCAAGTTATATAAATAAATAAATAATGATTTACCATATGCCATATTCCAAGCAATGTTGTTGCTGTTTTCACATGAAGACAGAAGAAACATCGCCACTCGTTATTCCTCGAGGGGCCAATTTTAAGACGCATTGGAAACATCTTCGTCAATCGCGACGGGTGGCACACTAGAAATACACTAGACGTTAGTTATACATTCACGAGATTATTTTCAGTATGAAAGTGTGAAAGTTAATCGTGTGGGAATTAAAATCAAATCATGGGAAATTTGAAGAGAACAAATGAAATATTCAAATTAGTATGGACTAATTAAAACGCGACCCTTCAGAATTTTATGTAAGGAATGAATTATGTCGCGTTAGCTAGAATTACACTTGGCGATTGTAAAACTCACACAATGAATTCTAGAAATCGTCACACATCCGATTCAATTGCCGGATGGAGTTGGATATAGTTGAACGCAACAATTCGTTCCGGAGCACTTAATTTCACAATAACACCAAATTTCACAACAAAGCTAAACTGCTCTCTGGACTTGTCAGAGAACAGGCTGCTGGTTAGCTTAACTTAGTTCTACAGGCTCGGATATCTAGGGGAATAATTTTTCATCTTGTTGGTACACCTGATACTAAATTATATGAAAACCACACTTGTTATGTAAACAAAATTTTGTTTTAAATTAAAACTTTAAATAATAATATTTTCAAGTTGAAATTTCTACTTGGAATACTTTACAAAATATTATAGTACTCTGTAATATTTTAATTTGATCAATTTACATTGTTTGCTATTGCACAGTTTGTTTTAACTTATTTTATTTCTATTTCTCGTTTCTAGCTACCAAAATTTTGTGATTTTTGTATTACAGTATGAGCAAAATGAGTTGAGGTCATTGTTTTTTATAATTATGTACATGTATCTGTTTAAATATTCATACTGTTTAGAATCTATAAATCGAAAACTGTTTAATTTATTTTGTATACTAATCTTGTTTTTAAGATAATAATATAAACTTTAGTTTAATGAGGTCAATATACATAGCATATACTGTTTAATGACTATATATCTTTCTTGTACTAATAATAATTAAATGCCAATTCGTTTTAGAATTTCAATATTTTTTCAAGCAACTTCTAAATAAAAAATTTAGTAAGTTAAAAGTATTCCTTGTAATTAAATAGTTTCATAGTGCAAAATTAATATTTTCTTTTATGATTTTTGTGTACAATTTGTTTTGATTCGAAAACACACAATTGACAAACCAGTAAAAAGTTGCAAAGACAAAATTCATAAATTGCATAACAAATATGTAAGCTTAAAAATAAATATTTCGTATATTTCCTAAATATTAAGATCTTATGGTGTCTAAATGCTTGAGCTAATGGTATAAATGACGATCGTCAGATGTCTTAATTAATTCAAGCATTATAATAGTTGAAAAATATTTTTAAAGTGTTCAAACTCGAAACTTAATAATTATATGACGTAGTTCATTGTGTACTTATGTAAAAGTTTATAAATGGCACCATTTCTTATAAATCTACTGTACTCATAATCATAAATGCAAAATGAACAATCCCTTAATCCGCGTTTTTTATGGTGGCGTCGTTTATGGTACGACAGCAAAAAAAATGCTCGCTTCCCATTGGTTGAAAATTTCACGTCACCATAAAAACGCAACTTTAAAAGCAAATCAGACCGCGAAAATAAAATTAGTAACTTATTACCTTGAAATTTAAAAACCAAAATATCGAATTAAAAACAGCACTTCCATTTTGAAATCTCAAAATTAGCGCAAAATATCAATTTTGAAGCTTCAAACTAGAACCCTAAGACCTTCAACAAACAAAAACTTGCAAAGGCCTCAGCCCGGAAATTCACCCGACATAAAAAGCATCTGCTAAACAACTTAAAATAAAAAAGGGACATAAATTACCATAGTATGCTAAGAAGTGATCCATTCATCGGCAATAAGTTGTCTTATAAATCAAGGAAGCGATATCACACCTAGCCCAACACCACCTTCATGAGCAATCATATTACTAGAGAAAGTCCAAACATCTGTAAAAGGATCATACATTTCAACGGAAATAAGATTAGAAATACCATCGTATCCGCCAACAGCCCATAATTTGCCCATATTTGCAGTAAGAGCAACCCGACTACGTTGAGCATTCATCGATGCAACAAATGCCCATTTGTTTGTATTGGGATCAAACATTTCGACGGTTTGTAAGAATGTACTACCATCATAACCACCGCAAGCATAAAGTTTGCCTCCAAGCATTGCTACACCTAATCGACATCGTTTTGTAAGCATAGCAGTTGTTTCAGTCCACGTGTTGGTATTAGGATCATAACGTTCTACTGAATCAAAGATTGATAAACCATCATGTCCACCCATAGCATAAACATATCCTTGACATGCAATCACGGCACCTGCACTTCGAGATTTACTCATTGGAGCTACAGTTTTCCAAGTGTTTGTGAGAGGATGATATCGTTCTACTGAACTTAAAGATGTAACTCCATCGTAACCACCACAAACGTATATCATATCACCAAGAGCTGTTGCACCTAATGCACTAAAAAAAATGAAAATTGAGAAAATTATAATTTGAATAAAACAATAGCGAATAAAAATTTTTAGTAACTTTTGTGAATTTTTAATTTTACCTTCTTTTGCATTGCATTGGAGCAACTGTAGACCATTCCATTTTTGTAGCGTCATACATTTCAACACTTTGCAATCTATCCCGACCATTATATCCACCAAAAGCATACAACTTGCCTTTCAATACAGCAACACCAAGACGACTTCTTAAAGTTGACATTGCAGGAGCCATCATCCAAGTGTTCGTTATAGGATCACAATATTCCACAGTACTTAAAGAATCGCCATGTTTGTTTAATCCGCCAACTACATAAATTTGTCCGCGAACTTCCCAAGCTCGTTGTTTCGTACGAAAACTTTGTAACAAATGTCTTCGTTCAGGTAACAAATGGAAAACTCGCGCTTCATCTAATAAATCTCGACATTGATGGGAAGTCCGAATTAATTCTTCAGTTGCCACTCGATCAGTAAGATATGTTGGGGAAAGTAACGGTAATCGTACTTGAGCTAACAATTCTGGTAAATGAATATGTCTAGCTTCGTTGTGTTTCACCCATCTCATACACGCCTCGAAAACTTGTTCTTCAGTCTCCACTCGTAACTCATTTCGAGAAAAAATGTTTTTGATTTCGTCTAAGCCTAAATTTGAGAATTCTTCCGATTGGGATACTTCTGGGAAGCATTGTTCGATGTATTTGTCTGCTCTTTCAGCAAGTGATAAACAACTTAATGTATCTGCAAATTGTCGAATACCAAGAGCGTTTTGTGGGTGTAATCTAAATAAGGGAATAAAATTAGAAATGACAAATGAGAAATTAGAAATGACGAATGAGAAATTAGAAACAACCAACGAGAAATACAAATTTTAATTACCTTTGTAATAAATAGTTTGCACATGCATCTCGGACTTTGTTTAATTGCAGGAATGAAGCGCAAATCATGATATTTTGCACATTATTCTTATCGATAGTGATTTTACCAGAATAAGCAAAGTTTATTAAAGCTTCTAATGCACAAGCATCGACTCCACGCATGATAATTTCCTGTTGTCGACTTTCTGCCATATCATGAGTGAACATTGCATGAAAGTAGGGTATTGTAGAGGCAAGAACAATCTTATGTGCACTAAATGATTGGTCCTCAATCTAAAAGTGTAAATAAATGTATAACAAGTTGTATAATTATTCTTTTGTTGAGGAAGTATTCGGGAGACAAAGCTACCTTCAAAACAACATCACAAAGTTTTCCTTGTCGTCGGATTTCTTCCATGATAGGGAAAGCTAATGAGAAGATATCGTTTTGAGTGAACACAGAAATATCGTTGGTGGTATCTGGAGGGTAATTAATTTCCATTACAGGTGAATCCGATAACATTCTTTCTTCCCTTCGTACAGCAACTTCTTGCTGACGACTTTCCAAAGCAGTCTTATCCATATTTTAGTAAGTATTTGACTTTTTACTTATCAATCAGTCTTCGAATGAATTAAGAACTTCATCGATGCTGTTATCACAGTGTTCTTAAGGTTATGTTGTTATTTATCTCTTGGATTGTTTTCCAATCTTAAATTGTATTCTGTTGTTGAACAATCAATAACATTTGTATCCGAGTAATCGAGTATCTACGGTAAACAAATAAATTTTATATTAAACCAGCAGTCTTTTGTTTCTCTTTAATTATTGTGGTGCATATGTTGAAAAGATTAATGACTCACTTTAAGTGTCGCAACGGTGCGTATCCATCCAGCGAGGTGCAGCGATTCCCCGTTGAAGATGCTTCTGTTAATTGGCTCGTCGCTTATGATAACTACCAGCCAATAAACTATGAAGCGGCGTCGATCAAAAATAAACCCTGGTCGGATCCTCACATAGGCAATCAGCTGTTTAACGTCACGAAGACCTGGTTATCTTGACCTAGTTTGTATTTTTACAGGTGCGGAAGGTTTCCATCCCCGATGGAATGAATTAGATGGCAATATTGACCGACGTAGTCATAGTGGTCGTTATGAAATTGTAAAGGGCACTCCAAGAAATCCTCAAGGACGTACTGGAATCATTGGTCGTGGTAGACTTGGACGATGGGGTCCAAACCATGCTGCAGATCCAATTGTTACTCGATGGAAAAGGGAATCACCTAGTATGACTATTTTAAAGCATCCTATTTCTTTCTTGCCGATTTTGCAGTTTTGTGCGATTCAAAGACATGATAATAGCGAATGGGCTATTCCTGGGGGAATGATTGATCCTGGTGAACAAGTTAGTCAAACTCTTCTGCGCGAATTTATGGAAGAGGCTATGGATTCCTTATCTGAGAAGAAAGAAAACGTTGAAGAAAAGAAACAAATGCTAGAAGAGTTTTTTAAGAATGGCACTGAAATTTACCGCGGATATGTTGATGATCCTAGAAATACAGATAATGCATGGATGGAAACTATTGCTTTTAATTTTCATGATGATTCTGGGGGATTCGTGGGGAAATTTGCTTTAGCTGCTGGAGATGATGCTAAAGGTGTTCGATGGATGGATATTGATAAAGAACAAGCTCTTTATGCTAGTCATTCACAGTTTATTCAAAATGTTGCTAAATTAAGGAATGCTCATTATTGAATTTATTTGAATCTCTAAAAAAAAGTTGATAAGCATTTATAGTATTTTAAATTATAGTTTATTACTAATTGTGTAAGTTTATAGGCAAATGTAGAAATTAATCATAAATTTATCAACTGATTAATATCATGATAAGTAAAAGCTTTGTAAAATTTAGTTTTGAATAAAATTTTTATGTTAAATTAGAATATCTTATTTCTTGAATTTTATTTTAAAATTGAAATTTCCTACTTAATATAACAATAGAAAGAGTTGTATATTTGGTTGCCTACATTAAAACACTACAAATTTATTAAAATATATAAAAACTTTTAAAATTTATTTTATGAGTTAAATTTAGTAATTCTTCAAGCCAATTTAATATAATTTAATTAAATTATCTTAAAAAAACAATACTTGATGTATTTAATCTTATATGATGACTATTATTATCAAAAAATTCCAATTAACGAAACATTTTTATCTTATCATAATTGATACCTTAATTAATTTACAATTTCCCTTAATTTAACACATATAACTAAGATTAAGATAAGACTAATATTGATATTTCCAAATAGCAAACTTGACAAACTGTTCCAAGAAGATGAACAAGTCATAGCTGCAAAAGTTAACTTTGCATTATAAACTAATAGAATCTAAGAGATACAAAAGTGAATATGACTATTGTTGTGCCGGGTAGGTAGTTAGATGAGAAGCACTTTTTTGATTCTTATTTCACAACTATAACTGGACTGACTTAACTTTAAACTGCTGAACTCCCTGCAGAACTTAAAACTGCCGAACTCACTTCTCCTAATTATTACCTAAGCTTATATACTAAAATTCCCTTCACTAAATACCTCAGCGACCTTGACTTTCTCTTCACTTTCCCTAAATTTAACAAGTATATTATTGA
>JASKGN010023169.1:0-10532 GCA_030556245.1 Falagria sp. GC000072 | reverse complement strand
TGTTTACTTATATAAGAAAACCAATTTAACCACATTAAATATAAATTAACCATTTTTTGATAACTCGAAGTCTCGATAACTCGAACTTTTTTTGTGGCAGATGGTACTTCGAGTTATCAAAGTTCGACTGTATATCTAAATCAAAAAAACTTTTCGCGAATTAATAAATTTTTATAAATGTGAATTTTTTCTAGAAATAAAATAACAGGATCAAATACATATTCCTATATTTCACCTGAGAATATTTATCTAACTTAGGATTATTATTTTTATTTCCAGAAGTTTTCGTTAAATATTAAAAATATTATTAAATATATATCATTATGTATTATAGAAATTACAATCGTTATTAATTATGAAATTTATATGTAACCACTATATTTATGAGATATACAATTTTTGACTGCCTCAAATAAATTTATGATAAACCCATACAATTTTACTGGTTCACAACAATTAATTATTTCTAAATATTGCGACAAATTGTTATCATTAATCTGTACTTTCTCAATGAGTCAATTAATTAGTTATATGCGGAGCAGTATTATTTGTCTATTTCTATTCTTAACCTTTACTTATTATAATTAACACACCAACTTCAATTTCCAATAAACTGAAATATAACTAAGTTGATTGATTCAAATTCAGTGTTGCGATTCGTAACGATGCTTATAGTAAGTATTAACAAAACAGTTTGACAATTAGTCCTTAAATTTATAAGACTAATTAGATGTGAAAAAGTCCGAGACTTTAATGTTATGCCTACACATACACTGACACATTGAAGTTTCCATTTGAATGATGTTTCTACTGAAAAAGTTAGTGTAAGATGGAACAATTTGATTTGTCGATAATGATCGATACTTTCCAAATATCATAATTCTGGAAATATTGAATTACAGCAAACTATTGCTATTTATGGATATTTTAAAGTAATTTTATATAAATCTAAGCTCCTTAATTTATTATCTGTAAAACGTATTAAAGTTCCAACTCTTTAATTTTGACAAATAAATTGTTAAACAAAAAATTAAATTATTGAACTGTGTCTAAATATAATAATTCTGATCAAAATCATGTCCGAAAATTTATAAATAAAAAGGAGCAAAGATCTTTATCTGTATCTTTAACCTACTCGCCCGAAATGCATGTGTAAGCTGCAATTTGTATTTTAATGATAAATGTGAATATTTCCGATAACTGTTTATTACGCTTTTCAGTCTTTAGTAATATATGTATGTCAGTAATCTGTATCTCGGCACAGAAACACTATCGCTCGCTCGATTCACACTACGATAACATTTCGTTCCAATTGTTCGAATTGTCGTTATTCGATGAATTGCTGCTCGACGATGAAGACACTGGAAACAGAACGGCATTTGGTCTAGCTTTCGGTGTGTTTATGTCAGAAGTACATATTGCATGTAATCGATTACAGAATAGTTAATACATTATTAACTTAGGTACATTAGTCAAACTACAATTATTTGTGTAAAGTGATTATAATATTTGATGTTTATTTTGTTTGTTATCTCTGTATCGTGATTAATTCACCCCTTGAATCAGAACAATTATACTTGAGTTATAAAAAGAAGTGTCACCCATATTATTAATCATTAATTTCATCATATCCATAATTTCTTTCTTTGTTCGTCCACTTGAATTGTTGGTTCTGTTTGGAAAATATCTATATCACATTATATCGTATTCGTGAAGAAATCTTTAATCGTATTATATATATACGTATAATAATAATAATTTCGAACGTATCATGACAGCGGACGTCGATTGCCGCGTCGTCGTTTTGGTCTTTTGCGTTCTGGCGCGTTCCCACGATATACCGAGGAGGGTGTGTGAACCTGTACAACGTTATTACCTGATGATGACTTCGGAACATATTCCTTCGGGCCCCATACGCGTATCGTACAATCGTCGGATACCGATACCAACATATGCGGATACACGGGGTTCCAGGCGACGCAGTTTACGGTACGAGTATGGCCACTTAAAGTAGCCAATGGCAACTCATGGCGAATATGCCATATATATACCTGCAATTATTCATAATGTAAACAATTGATAAATATAATTAGTCATGAAACTATTTACTTGATTATCTTCACTACCACTAGCAATAAAGTCTTGATTAGCGCCTCCAAATGTAGAATAGATTGTGAAGTGACCCTGTGTTACGCCCTGAAAGCGCCTTACTAAACATTTATCTTTGAGATCCCATAAATGAACACCTTGTGTGGCTATATTTACTAATGCCAACCGATCATTTTTATCTACTGTGAAGGTCATTATTGGATGGTCTTCTTGTAAACTATAAGCAAGTCACAGTAATTTAATATATAAATATATAAGAGATATTTGTTATGATACTAACATGTGTTGATCACTTGGCTCCTCTAAGACATAACTTCTTATCCTATGATGTGTATCTGAAGCTAAAACTGTTTTGCCATCGCTTCTACACCATAGTCCATTAACACGAACACATTCCATTGTATCTAACACATTGCCATCTAAGTCGCATTGATAAAAATGTCCCCTAATGCCACCAACCTAAGAATTAAAGTGTTGATTTTAAAATAATAAAAATAAAGTATATTTTTAATCATACCACAAACTTGTTGCCATCTTTATGCCAAGCACAGCATGTAAGAACATCTTCCTGAGATTGCGTAACTTTCTGGCTTTTTTCATTTTCAACATTCCAAAGCCAAACATCAGGACTTTCTTCTGATCCACATACCAATAAATATTTTGAATCCGGACTCCATGAAAGAAATGCAGCGCCTAAAACAATCGATAAACAATCTATTACTGTATAATATTGACGTACCATAAGTGTGTCCTTCCAAATTGCCCTTGAGCGATAAAGTGCAGGTATCTGGATGAACATCCCAAATAAAAACAATGGTATCTTTAGATCCTGTGGCTAAAAGTTTTCCATCTGGTGAGAATTGACAAAACCAGACTTCATCACAATGATCGTTTAGAATTTGGACGGTATGTGTGGGAAACGAATCTTTCGGACAAGAATGATCAATTAATAATGTTGAATTATCGAGTGCTAGCCCTTGGGTTGTATTGTGATGTCGGCAGCGTAATGTTTGCAATTCTAATGCTTGATTAAGTAGAACATGAAGACGTGATGGAGGAAGCATTATATTTGCTGGCAAATATGTCTGAAGTTTATCCATTAAGACTCTACGAGATTTTTCACCTTTTCCTTCCCTATAAATGACAAAAATTAAATTAATTTAATGCAACAATGAATAATTATCTTTAAATATTTACCAGCTTGATCTAGCTAAAAGTTCTTCAGTATTAGAACACATCATAAAACTTGATAATTGATGAACACGAGCGGTATTATGTTGTAAAGGCGTTAATTCATTTCGAAGTACGTGTAATGCATCTAATACTCTCCCATCTTCCAAATACTCCAGATACTTTTGTTCTAGAAGTAAAAACTTCATTTCCTGTGAATAATAGAAATATTTTTAAAACTTATTAACACATGCCTTAAATTAGAAATATGTAAAATATATTTTTGAATTATAGTAAAACAAAATAATAATAAGTGAAAACAAAAATAACAATTTTAAGCAACTTATAAATTCAAAATGTTTTGATTAATGTACTATAATTATTCATAATTAACTTGAAATTTATTTCATGTATTAACAACAAAACAACAATATTTATTAAACTATGATAAGCATATAAAAACTATTAAAATGGAATTGCATTTAACATAAACAACTTGATGATTATTGCAAAATCAACAAACTTATTTTTATAACTCATTCCTGATTCAGTAATGAACAAAGGATCTAGATGACATATCATCCAAAAATAAAATCAACAGGAAACACTTACAACCATATTTTGTGATTGCCCCAATAATTCTTTTAATTCTTGTAAATCATGATCAGCTTTGCTCCAGTCACCATCCATAATATGTTTACGAAATTCTGCTGCAGCTGGATGATCAAGTCTGCATCCAGATTCTGCCATAAGGGAATCAGCTGTGCGACTAGAATAATCCCAACTAGATAAATAAACAACACCAAGGTAAAAGAAAATGATGAATCATACCTAAGTCCTTCATTTTTTAAATATTGTCCAATCAATCTAATGATATCCTGATTGGTCTGACTTAATGTTGCAACACTTCCACTGCTAGATGAAGAAGAACTATTGGTTTTATCAATTGATTCGTGTCGATGTCCATTTTCCGAGCTGCCATTGCTCGTGGAAGCACCGTTCTGAACGCAGCCGTTGCTTGTCATTGTTTCCTCGACGGCGATGGCCTCGTTAATAGGGGACGACTCGTTGATGTTGCTGCAACTGTCTATGCGGGACTTCTTGCGAGGCGGAGAACCACCTTCGCCCCCCTCGTAAAATCCAGCAGAGGCCAGAATTATTTTTGAAATGCACTTTGTGCACTAATTGTGCGTATATCACACAGAGTCCGAAACAAAATATGAACCAAATATGAATAAATCCTATTGGATGCTATAAATGTAGTCCGAGAACATCAGCTTTTCACATCGAGATTTATTTCACGCGTGTAATCGAAGGAAATAAAACTCCACTAGGAAAAATGTAATAAAAACATATCGCTTATTACGTCACGAGCTGCACGATTGTGTCCGACTATATGAGTGTTGTATGTAAATTACCTATTGGATATTATTCCGATTTGAGTTGCCCGTGAAGCTAAAATGGCTAACAAAATGCAAGACAGATCTTGGCACATCGATTTATTCTCAATTTTCTATCAACGTTGACAAATTCATTGCAAGTCCAATACGATTGCACGAAAGGTGTTAATGTCTACACTGCACTAGAAGTGCGCTTGGCTTGTAGATTGGACTTAGCTAACACCCTCAACAACAAAGATCAGCTGAACTAGGAACAGCTGTGCGATTGACCTCGGAAACCTTTTGTTTCATCGCTTTCCTCACAACTAGGTACATCTACTGCAAATCTACTGCGTTTGCTTTTATGCGCACATAGCGATGCGATTTATAGCACCTAGTGGACGCACTACAGTTCTATGCGCCACCGATGTATTTATTCTTCACTGACGACTTTGTTCTTCTGCTATTACTCGTGTGAGGTTTCATCTGTGTTATGTCGATTTTAAAATTTGGCTTCATTTCGTTTGGAAATGTACTATATGCAACCATATTTTCATTCATTTAAATGCCAATATCACCTTTTGACCTTGGTCAATTTGGTCTGTCACGAATAGTCTGTCAGTTGTGGTCAGTTGTCATATGGTTTGAAGGAACTGCAAACGAAAAAATAGTGAAATTAAAGGAAAACGCTACCGATATGGCTACAGGACCGAAATTACCTACAGATGCTTTAGAGATTCTTACACCGGATCTCACACGAGAGGAACCTTATATAAATAAGTATTGGGGTGGTACTATGACGGCAGTCTTGTTGGCTTCTTGTTATGCTTTGACAAATTATTCTTATCGGAGACCTGTGTTTAGTGGTAAGTACCTAACCTGCATATTATATAATTTGTTGTATTTTTAAAAGTTCATAATTGTTATTTTAGGTTTACATTGGTATGCTCTAAATATTGGTGGTGGATGGTTTGTTGGTCAATATTTTGATCAGAAGCGAAAGGAGTATTTTGCTGAAAAAGATGCTGTTTTAAGGCACTATGTACAACTACATCCTGAAGATTTTCCTCCAATTGGTATGTAATTTAACATAATATAGGTGTAAAGAATTTATGTTAATTATAAATTTAATTTCTATAGAGCGGAAGAAGTTTGGTGATGTTTTATTACCTTGGCAACCAATTCGTTAAATTATCAAATTTGTAAGTTAGTAGCTTTAAAAAGTATGTGTAAAAATCATCCAGTTAAAAATAAACTGCATAGTTAAATTTAACAATATTAACTTTATTCTTTCTCTCAAGTTTTTTTAAATATAAACTTATCTTTGTTAAAATAAAATAAGTTTTCATAAAAACAGCAACAAACAAGAATATCAATGATTGGGCTTAAATAAATTTAATGAATATATGCAGACATTAAAATTCGATCGTTGTATGTAATCGATTAGTAAATCAGCCTTATTCGATTAAAACGCACATTTGCTTACTTTCTTCTAACGTTATCAGGAACGTAGTTATCTTTACCGGGTATACCAGTACCTCCTGCATCACCTAACCATGGGTATTGATTTGGACAATCAGCACAAGTTTCTAGATACCTAGTGTCCGTGAAATTGACATTAGGATTCTTATAATTCAGTGCACATTTGTTAGAATTATTGCAACCTCCGGAAGGAATGTTTTCTTTGCGTTTGTTGCAATTCCAGGCATCGTAGTTATTTAGTTGATTCAAAGTTTTTGGATCAGTCATCCACGTTAATGCTTGAGTTACGGTTACAAACCATACATCAGGTCTAAAATATTAATACAATGATAATTTTTATTATTTACTTCTTCCTTATTGGGTAAATATACTTACAATTGTGTAGTCCAGTCTAAAAATTTATGCAATCCTTGTTCTAACTCTTTAATTGAGAACCAATTCGTATGGAAAGGCATCATATATGGTGCCTTATTTTGTTCATAGTATCGACTGAAATCTTCTTGCAACCATTCAAAGACTTCTTGAGCGTCGTGATTATGCAATACACATTGGTCTAAATAGGGACAATGACCTCCTTCATAGTCTTCGACATAGTGTGCATTTAATGGCACTTCCCAAACACCAGGGAATGATTTTGTTGGACACGTCCCGGCCTTACACTCGTGTGGGAGCTTGTAATCTAATGTGTATGGCCATACTGGCATTGTTGATGGAGGTGCTCCTATCGAACTGTCGTAAATAAATCCAAAGTCTTCTAATACTTTGTATTGCGTATTTCTGCCGGGCTTAAGGAATGGTGCTCTCATGCCTACAACTTCGCTCTTAGATATGTTGGAGAAATGTTTCAGGATTTCGCGCATTCCAATCATTTCACCTACCCATTCTTCATAGCCTTTGTCTTGTAAGCCCATTTGTAGACTGAAAATAGCATGTATTGCATATATCAAAATAAATGCATTCATCATTCTTATTTGTAATATATAAAATGTAATACGTACGAAATTGTTTCGGTAGCTATTTCATGACTTTCACTTGCTAACGTTTGAATCATTTGGTAGTTGCTGTATTCGTGCGAGATGAAGAATGTTCCTTTGATGTCGCAACCATTGGGGTTCTTGCGTTTCTTGTCAAACACCTTTTTGTAATGATCGTAATTGTTTAGATTCACTGCGCCATCAAAAGTCAATAGAATTATTTGTGGAGTCTACAATATTTGGTATTTGAAGAATGAATTAAGTATAATTTTACAATTAACTCACATCTTCAGCACTTAATCCTCCAGGGATAGCGGTTCCGTCTTTGGAACAGTAACAATAGGGGAGTACACATTCTGATAGGTCACATTTCTTTGCTAAATCTTGTGGAGATTCAGTGCTTGGAGGTGGAGCTAAAAAAATTTAAAAAAAGAGAAGAATAAATGGAATTAATATTGAATATTTGAAGTTTGACTTACTTGCTGCTAATGGACCACAGCGCGCTTCATCTTTAAAGGTGCAATATTTATTAATATCATCGAAATATAAACCCGAAGGACATCGATTCAAGTATGGAAACCCATCCACGCATTGATAAAAACGTCGGCATGTTGCTGGGTCGGCGAAATTGCCATTGCCCATTCCCTGGGGACACAAGAACTCTACATCTTTTTTCTCGGCTGCTGGTGGTGGAGCTCTCGTATTTGAATTAGTCTGTGCATGAACTAGAAAAAAATTAGAAATAAATAAAAATCTTATTCTATTTATTTCCGAATTCTTTGATTGCTTAGTATTGCTTTATTTTAGCTGTATTAACAATTGACTAAATTTAAAATTTGTATTCTTAGTTTTTAGAACAAAAGAAGCTCAAAAAGTTTTTCTGTTTTTTTTTTGCAATAATTGTTTGGCGAACATAACTTTACATGTCTTCAAAGTTATTGTGACTTAGCACATTTTAACATTAAAGTAATGTACATATTATATTAATTTAATATGATAGCGTTCGACCGGAAAAGTTTCGAGACCACTGCCGTATACATAAACACAAACAACATTCAATTATCATTAAAAGTTTTAATTAGTTATAAATAAATAAGAATCGAATAGGTGGGAAATAAATTTTGTGTATACGAGATGTTTACATCGAAGAATGCATAGTCTTCCATGTGCATTGAACTTTCTAAACTTTTCACGAGTCAAGCATGGCAAACGTTTATTACACCTATTACCAAGTGGATCTTGATGGTAAAAGTTTGAATGCCATCACAGGAAACTATTAATAATCCAAATCGAGATTTCTAATGTTAAATAATGGCTTGATTCTAGGAAAAAAAGAAATATTTATTACACAATCATCGAGACATAAAATAATTGATATGCGAATTATACTTGTGATTTCTGCTATTGAAGAGTAATAATTATAAATTACATTCTTGTAAATAAAAAACAAACAATTTAGTGAAAGTGCTATCAAAAATTAACTTTTGACAAATATGTATGTAATCGATATTTTTTTATATCAAATAATTATACATTTTTTTGTTATAAACTTGAACTTCGTATAAATGACAATAAGAAATGCAATTCAAGGTAAAAGTCGAAACACTTTTACGTAAGTAAAAGTGCATTTCGGGACGAGTCCCAGACCTTGAAACCAGTTGAATCTCCGTCTGAATTTAATGTTTCGTACACGATACTCTTGTAGTGGCAAATGTTCGACAAGTTTAAACCGTAGTTAAATCGAGGTTACTATAGAAAGTATTTTTATATTAAAGACCAGAAAAGAAAACATAAAAGTAGCCACATTAACAAATTATCAATTAACTATCAACGAATACAAGTACATATTTACATAAAAGCCACACTATTTTATTTCCTAATTAGTCAGTCATTGCATCGAAGCTATGTTGATATATTTCAATGTATTTCTAAAGAACTTCAATGAATAAGGAAAACTTTTATCAAGAAAGCCAACAAACTTATAACAAAATTAAAAAGAAATCAAGCATATAAGATAACAATTCAAAAAGCGTAACAATTTTTTACGCGTATATAGGTGTAAATTCTAAAAGGCCACAAAAACAAACTTGTGTAATATCCAAGATTTAAATGCCGGAAATTTCGCAATAAATCTAACATTTTCCCGCAAGTTTGCATGCATGCGCAAAAGTATGACGAAAGGAAAATGAATAAATGTCTTCAACTAACACATACAGAAAAAATGTAATGTATAAACCGGCTTCGGTGTAAATTATAAACGATTAAAATTGTTTCCATTCGCTCATTTGCAGTTGAATGCTTCTTAAACTTAACTTGACGCAAGTATGGACGTGAGCGCAATAATAATTCTAAACGTGTCACGTCAATATCATATCATTTGCATTCGTTAACCTTGCTCCTTAAGATTCCTTCATGTATCTATTTTAATTGTTTGCATTCTTTTTTATGTGAATATGTAATCCTGCAAAGAATTTAGAAAAATGCATACCTTTGTATGTAAATGCGGAAAGTGAAAACATAGAGTAAACATCTCGAAACTCAACGATTTGGATGGAACACTTTCATTAACTTAAATGAAAGTTATATATGTTTATTGTACACATCTGGTTATTGGCAATACTAATTCGTAGAAGTAAATTACCATCTTCAATTTGAACTTATAATCTAATTGATTTATTTAAATTCAAGAAGAGAATAATTTTATCACCGAATTAATGCAAAATTTTAAATAATTTTAATTGAATCACATAATTTATAAAATAGACTTACCAGTAGCTATAATAACGATGCACAAAAAAAATTTGATGCGGTGTACGTATAACATCACCATATCGCCGACCGGTCGCGTATTCGACTGTCGGTTTCTGTGCGTATAAGTCTTGCAAAGAACCACAAAGAACCGAAAGGACAGCAGTTCTTTCGTTTAATACAGGTGGTAACACAGTTGGCTATCGTCAACTTTCTTTAAATATAAATTATTCAACTTTTGCTGTCGTTGAGTTGTTCTCCAACTCTTCATTCTACCAAACTTACCTCTTGACGCAGTTAAGCTTAAGTAAGTACATACATCATAGGTGTTAGACAAACTTGATGTCCTCGTGCCTGTATAACTAAGAATGTTATTTCTTTTAAAATTGCATTAATTATTATTAATTTATTTATGTAGAACATTTAATTTTTTTTATATTGTGGGATATTTGTACTACAATACAATTACTCACAATTACCAATATTATTTGAAACATGTTATACATTTTAATCCAGATTCTATTTCAGTATATTTTTTTATAATTAACTTAGTAATTATAGGGGTACTCATGATCTTGACTATAGCATGCTAAATCGACGTATTTGTCGTATATTTCATATTTGAAGTTTACAATAAAAGCATTTTGATTGTTGCAAACTTCAAATACGA
>JASKGN010023138.1:0-32833 GCA_030556245.1 Falagria sp. GC000072 | reverse complement strand
TACTCTGAAGTAAAGTATCAATTGAAATAGAAACTGTGATTCATCCTGTGCCTAGGTTTTCTCTTCTAAAAAAGAAATACAAGTGCATGGACAAGCTGCATTTCAAGCTCAATAGGTCAAAGTCTTGTTTGCAATCGAGGCCCTGCGACATGTTTAGAGTCAGTGAGTGACTGGAAATCCAAGCTTTGCAATAGCAAATAAAAGAAAAACTTTACTTTTGTATAGGTTTCAAATGAGCAAGCCAAAGCTTGAGTTCTAACTTTACTGATACACGAATTCCTCGTAAATTCGATAATGATGTCGTGCATGCTGCACGTTTTCCAATTTTCCAACTGATTGATCGATTAACCTACTATTGAAATTTTCACCAAAATCTAAATTTTAACTTGAATAAAAATTTCCCAAAATATTTTACTTCAATTTAAAAAAAAAATTAAACCGTTTGTTAAAGCATCCATCAATCGAAACGATACATTACAGTTAGATGAGTTGAATCAGTTATCGATTTGCATTTCTTTTGACGTTCGCCGTATTAGGAAACAGCAAGTAACTAAAAGCTCTCATGCTCCCAAGAAAAAATGTCAAGACGTCAAAACAATTATGAAGATGATGGACACACAAAAGGCGATATGAACATGCACGTTGTCGATGTCCATCCGGGAGCTTGTTAATCAACCCGTAGAGATTGAAAATCTCTGTGCAAGAAAAGAAAAATCACGAAGCATTCATATTTCATGTTACAATTTCATTTTTTCAAATTCAAATTGTAATTGGTCAATTTATAAATTGTATTATGACAAGCCCCTGACAGTAATGATTTTTAAATTTGTTTTTAATAAAAATGCCTCGCGATTTTTCATTTCATTCACAGCATTGAGACACTTATATAAGACGTATTGGTTTCCTCTCACCAGAAGACCACAAACACAGGTAGATGAACTCAATTCTACAGCTACTAGTCGTGAACTTGGTGCAAACAAGACTTTTTCCAGGTTTGCATCAATGTCATTCGAGGAGCAAGAAAATGTAGCATGCACAGAAGCGAGAGAATAAGCATGAGAATCATTGATATCATTGAAATCTAGTGCGTTTTAAGAAAAATGTAAGCTTGGAGAGAGAGTGAAGTGAGTTTGCACAGCGCCTGTCGTAATTTATTAATCTCGTGTGGAAAGTTTACGATGCGTGAGGATTACATGCGCATTGCGAAAGAAAATGTACATGTCGATTTTCATTCAGACTTCATTCAGGATATCTTACACAAGTGTAGGATATAAAAACAGGAAATAAATTCCATAAAGTATTACTTCCCAGGATTTATTATTTTTTTAAAAGAATTTATTATCAATTTAATTAATAAAGTTTAAAAGTAATAAAACTTGAATTAAATATTGATATTTATAGATGGATTTCTTGTGATTGACATATAAAATATGTGAATTTAATAGACATCAATCCATTAATATTAATTGAGTATTATTCAATGCTTAGATTGATGATTAATTCATAGTCTATTATATCTTAATGAAACTCATTAATTATTCATAGAGATTTTAAAAATAAATGCTTATTTTTATTTGATAATGAATATTGCACATACCTTGAAATATTATTTAAATTGCTTCTTCCTGGAAATGGGGATGAAACGAATCATGCTGCTTGGTTACCAATCTTCCAAAGGACACTTCCACAAATTACACTAAACAACTCACTCGCGATAATTATTTTTAGTTACGTAACGCGAAACAAAAAATTGTTTGTGCAAATATCTACCTCTTAAAATGTTAATTTCCGATCGATAATGCACGAAACGCGGTATAGTCTTGTTGCAGACACTATCATTAACGATTAATTACATTAAACTACTCCCAAAATTAATTACAATTGCAATTCGTGACGCGACAACGAAATACATCTTTACGCGCGCGTAGATGTATTTACATTGAATAGAAAGAAGTAAACAACTTCGCGCAATCTACATTTTTGTTGTTTGTTATCAGTGTCTTTCGTCGCTGCATACACGTCTATTGTACAGTTTAAAGAACCAATATATTTCCAATGAAATATTTAAATTATAACTTTTCAAAAAATTTGGTGTACAATCGTAATTTTCTCCAGAAAAATTTCAAACTAAGAAAATTTAATGTAAAATAATTTTCTTAACATGAATATGTAAAAATAATTTTGTTTTTTCAATTTTTAATGGTAGTTTACTGATTATACTAATAAAAATTACTTACTAATTAAGGTGATAAATAGTGACCAGGATAACAGGACATACCTAGAACAAAAAAAAACTGGAAAATTACCAAAACTAATTATTGAAAGGATAGAGAAAATATATAAGATCTTAAATAAATATCATATGTAACATGCAATTGCAACAACAATTGCTTTGGAAGTATTTACTTACACTGAATCATAAATCAAAATTACCGTTTGTTGCGATGCGCCATTTGGCAAATCGCTTTTCGCCATTGCGAATCAATGTGCGCACAATTGAAAGGCAATTAAAGCTGACAATATTGGCGATATTGGCGAAATTTATAGCCGATTGCAATGTTAATAGAAAGTCCTCGGAAAGTCGGAATACTAATACCATCTAGTAATGCATATTATCTTAAGACAACAACTACTAAATCTTAACTTATACCTTGTTGCCTTATGATAGTGGCATAGCTTCCTATAGGACTGATAAGCACTGCAAAAGGGAACACCCAACTTGCTGAATAATCAAGTATAGGATTTAAGGATAAATTTAGAAATTCAAATTCAATTCCTTAACGGGAAAAATAAGTTAATAAGTAAATAAATTGGAATAGAATTATGATGTAGAAAATATATTACAGTTGTTGAATGAATAATAGACAAGAGTGATTTGTTATGTTTGATATGCAGATCGGATGTGTTTAACTACATGGTGGTCACAATTATCTGTATTCAAATTGCAATTATACAAAGTGCTACCAAACATCCTTCTCAGTCTTATAATTGGATAAAGTTTTCACCCAGTAGGAACTCCCCACAAACAAAATTAACCACATTGCAAAGCAAATAGACGGAACACATAAATTATTCCCAACTCGTTACAGAATTACACATGCGCGGATTTAATATCAATATCAACTATATTACAATATATGCATTTCAATGTAATAACGCATTGTGATAAGTATAGAAATCCGTATGCAAAATGCCAGACCGTTACTGCCTCCACACCATAACTAAAATAAACTAAATAAACTGTCCGTTCATATTCTGTTATATAGAGATATTGTAATATCCATTGAAATAGATAAATACAGAAGCTAGTTATGTCTAACTATCTCGAGTCCACACCAGAGAAACCGTCGCAATTGTGCTCTGATTCATCTCAATGATGATTTATGTTGTATTTCCAATGTCGCGGAATTACAATTACTTGGAAGAGGTTGGCAACGCGTTGGTTGAAACGCATGCAAAAGGGACCATAAACCAAGGACATGGCCAAACCCATTGGTGATAAACCCGACGCTAATGGTAATAGGACCGGTCCATTCTTGTTAAAACAATTGCTGCTTCGACTCTTGGGATAAGATATCTTAACGCTAATTGATAATTAATTTGCATTATGCGTATGGTCAAATATACAAGTTGTTTTCTGAAATTTCCAAATTACAAATTCTGAATTCCCAAAAAATTTTAAAACTGGGAATTGGTTAGCTTAAGTTAGGTATTGGAACAGTGGTTATCCAATGTGGTTTGAGACCATTGTCATCATGTTTCTACACACATATGACATACATGTATAAAAGAGAGTACAACAATCTGCACGCTTTCGAATCCTATCAACAACAACTCGCGCACGAGCCTTTCGCATTCCCACAATTAATTGTATTTCTAGGTGGTCAGGCAATTACAGAAGGGCAATGATTAGTTGCTAGCTGATTGTGCTGTTGCTCAATGATTTTCTACGCTCATATCCGTAATATCAGTGTATGCTCTCGCATTTATTTGTTTTACCACACACATATATTTGATCCTAATTCGAGGTTTATATCATGAGTAATTCGACCAAAAATAAAATCACATAAAACATACGACATACGGTAATAAAGTCCAAACATATAACCTAGAGTAATGTCAAAAAGGAAGAAAAACCTGCCAAGGACATAATAAGGACTTCATGACTTGATGACTTGAACATGAATGAATCCTTGACGAAATAAGAGGTTTTAGCGTATAACAAAATGCTTTAGTCTATAACAACTTTATTAACCACTTGGTGGTGTTAGCAATGGTGAGTTTTACGACCACAGGCATCGCCACTGCGGGTTGCATGATGGATCATCAACTCCTGCAGTTTCACGCTGCAGGCGGTAAAATCTTAGATTTTACAATCGCCAAAGCATATTTTGTTTCGTGTCTTTGAAACTCGTCGTGTGATATTTTTCTGGTGTTATTAACATCTTCGGAAATGCGAGGCCCATTTAGAAAATGGAATCGTATCGATTACCACAAACACCGAAGCATGCGATCTGTGAGGTAGTTTACCTGTAGACGTTCTCGGTCTCGGGGTAATTTTAAAGTAATGAAAAAAGAAGCACGGGCATGATGAAGAAATTTGTTTTCCAATGTGGAGGTGCTCGGTTCGACACGGCTGTGTGTGCGGAACGAGAAAAATGATGATTCGACCGTCGACGAGACGGCTCTGGGGCTGGTTGGATGGGGTACAGAGGAGCAGCAGCACCAGAACACCAGTCTAAGACCCAACTAGCTTGTGCCGAGCCAGACGCCGCATAACGACGGCGTGATCGGAAAAGTATGAGGAAACACTTCGGCAAATTGAAAATGGTAATGAGATGGCGTGCGATGCTAATAAATCTCGTTTGGATCGATCCCCGAGCAGCGCTTGCGTTCCATTGCGAGATGTTGCAAAATATCCTAGTATTTTACCTTTCAAAGGAGTACCGGAGAAATTATTACGAAATTCAAAGATTATCAACTTTCCAAGTTTTTCTCTCCTGCGATTTTCCAAAAGGGACAAAGTAAAAACAATTTCAATTATTCATGGAGAAAGACATTTTCGTTCGCGTGCCCATTTAGGTCTGCTAGCTTAAGTCAGTGTTCGTTTCTAGCATGGACAATCGTTTCGTCTTGCTCGAGCTTCGGACTGCAGGAATCGGTGTATAAGGCGTAATTGATGAATTATTTCAGCGGTCGGGGATATTTATTACCAATTATTTTCGCGTGCATCTTCCTAGAAGTGAACACCGCTCGTCTACTGAGTTGATATCGAGGAAGTGCAATCCGAATGATTGCCGCTCAAGAAAGACTGCAGACTTCAACAATACAAAGTGGAGGCTATCAGAACTACCACACACTGTTGGTTATATAACTCTGCACTAAATGCTTTCTATCTATAGATATACTTAGATAATGCTTTAGTTTTGCTACTCACTTGGTATACTAGGTAGTAATACTAGCAGTTGAAGACTTTTGTTGCTCCACACAATGCAACCTATCCAAAATGGTTAAAGCTGGTTACTGGTTTCATCTTGTATTACTGGACATAAATAGTTCTTTTGATATAGGTATCTAGATAGATTTCACCAGGAAGAGCTTTTAAATTAAACGGGAATAAGATAAAGAATTTAAATTGTTTCAAAATTTTGAAGGGGCAAAAGTTGCAAAATGAAATCTTGACTGAAAAAAGAAGAGTTTGCATTCCCAGAGAGTAGTGTCGACCAGATGACACCTTTATACAAAGTCTAACTGTGTACTTAATGCAACCAACGGCCTTCTATGCCTTTTGGTATCAACAGATGCAGAACAAAATGCTTGGAGGTTAGTGCAAAGAAGCAGAGAACGATTTCTTGGTAGAGCTAGTTGACTGCTGCTGTTGGTGATGCCAAACAAAAAACCGTTCGTCACGATGCAATGCGATGATGATGGATTATGCCGATTGCAAGACAACCCGAAGGATAATGATAAAACACTATTGGGAAATGGTTAGTGCTCTTGACATTTCCTATATTGTTTTCAAATTATTTAATTGCCTCTTTATCTAGGTAATAAACACTCAGAAATATTAATAGCATACTTGTAAAGTGCTGGTAACATTTCTATTTAAAGAGTAAACATAATGTTGACTTAAGTAAAGTAACAACTTCAACAGCTTAATAATAAATTAAACAAGATGAAAAGGCGTAGGTAATATACACGATGATGAATTATGTCATCGTAGATAATTTGTATCAAAACACTATCTCTCGTTGAGCACGCTTTACGTTAAGTCGTCTTAGACGGCTAGTAAGCTCGACACCTGAATGCTTAATCGCGACTTTCACTCTCAAGACCGCGCATCACATAATGAGAACACACTTCGAATTTACACGGTCGCTGGTTACAACTTCTTCTTGCCTTTATCAGGAAATTTATGAAGGATAGAAGAAAACTGGTACTCTGTCAACCCACGTTATTAACTAAATCTTACAAGTAGTTAAATTCAATTAAGGATATTGAATGAAGCGACAAATGTATTAAGGCAATGCACGATTTTCAAGAGAATCGATTGGCTTCTACTGTACTACTTGTCGTAAAGATGTCGCAAATTTTCCATCAGCAATGATTCATAGAAGTGACAACGAGTCGTAAAGCAATGTGTAACACTGCACGCACAAACCGCGAGATAATTAGAAGAGAATTTGCGAAGAGGCAACTCAAATACCGTTAGTTCAAACATAAGTACTTATACAGGAAACATTGTAACTGAAACCTGTACCAATACTCAGAATTCAACTATACCCTAATTTTTGTCTGAGGTTGTTCTATGAACGAACTCGAACTCGTGATATGCCCCGAAGAATAATTTACTTATAATTGCTTCGAGTTTTTATTAAAATAATATTCATATAATAATATTTATGTTCGGAACAAATATAAATTGCTTCCATTATTTCTATTGCTTCATATTGCAAATATCCCTGCTGCGATAACAAGTCCGCCCAGAGCATACCGTTCCAATTGAAAATTTAATCGAAACAACAAACCTCGTTGATAATGCTGTTGTGATATTGCTAGTAGTCGCAAATCTAAACGATTAGCGTAGAACGTGCGGTAAAAAGTACGCTAAGTTAATAACGCCGCCGCTCAATTATTGAGCATTTGCTCGAAAACTCTGTACAGAGGTACTTTTCGATGTATTTAAACCGCAGGAGGTCAATAGCCATATCCATATTGGATAATTCATACACTATGTATTAAACTACTAAAAATTATTGCTTAATTTTAGACGAAAGAAATTTACGTTGGAAAACTACATTTCCATTTATATACCTCTATTTTCAGAAAACCTAAAAGAACTCTTATAAGAGTGTCGCATTCACAACAGTAGCACGTTGCGAAATGATCAAACGATGAATAAATTGAATAACACAAAGCTTGCGCGAGAATCGTGAGCGTTTAATGCTGCGACAGATTTAATATTCAAATGAGGAAATTCAGCTTGGCTCTATGTGTCCCACAGCAGGATGCGAATGTATGCATGTGGCGTAAGCAATGACCAAGAATGATATTTTGGCAATAACATTTACATATATGCAGCCTACATACATAGTTTTAGAAGAAACGTTGAAAGAAATTTGAATGTCAAATGTGCTTTTTATTAAGTCGTCCAAAAAAATGTGTCAAATATTTCATTGAGGACTTTACAGTAAGAATTTTAAACAAACAAAATAATTTATTAGTTGAAAACAATAAAGGACCTTAGACCTCTGCCTAGTCAGTATGGAGCAATTGCAAACATCAAAATCTCAAGTTTTTTTCAGTTCCCTGAAATTCCTTTATACTACGTTTTAATAAGGAGGTTTTATAGTATACTTTAAGAAAAAGTTTGGCTCGAAATGACAACTTTTGTATTTTGGCAAAATTGCAAGGACCTGAAGAATTCTCCAAAAATCTTTTGGAAATAAAGGAATTACGGTAAATTTCACTCTCTCGTAGTTATATTTCCCACATAAGAGAGATAACCCGGCAGTTTAACAGTTTAAAAGTAATGCATGCGCACTTATAACATGCTCACTAGGTATGCGATCATGAATGATCATGAATGATCCGAGCCGATGATTATTATGCATGCAGAATCGCTTCTGCTTCGTCGGCGCGGCATATCTCACCCGCTGATTTCCGATTCACCGCGAAATAACCGCGAGCTCACGGATCGAGGAAAATTTTACGCTCAACTAAAGAATAAAGAGATTATAATACTGCTCTCGGTTGTTACTTGCTTGTGTGTACGGATATCGAGCATCAGGAGTTGTAGTACGTCGGATGGTTGGTTCTTAAATAGACATGGGAGTGCGATACAGTAAATTCTGTTGCTGATCGTGTTTGGCAATAGACGAGAAAAGAAAAAGCAAGGAGCGTAGGCCGTTCGCCGCCGCCGAGCGCAAGAGCATCTAAGCCAAAGGAACATGTCTCCGGATAGGTTTATGTTCGCGCGGGTTTGTGTCGGCCGATCGGAGCGTGGCTTTTCCGAAATCACGAATTCCCCATATGCTGGCATGCGGGATGCATGCGGAAGCAATTTTATGTGCGCAGGACTCTGAATTCCAGGCTTTATACTCAAAATTTCAAATAAGTAATATACGCATCTATTGAAGGTTCTTAATAAAATCTCAGTTTTTGTTTGTATTTAGTACTTTTGTTTGTAATGAAGAAATCACATAAATTCCTTTTGAAGATAAGGAAGTAATTCAACAAAAGCGAGATTAACTTTAGTTAGGTAAAGCTGGCTTTAAATTTCTTTTGCATTAGGCTTAATTTTAGCTGACAATAATGAAGAGATTAATAGCATTTAGCTTTTAAATCTTTTTAATCTACACGCAAGATTTAATGAGCAATTGAACATTAAATAATAACTTCGCACACGAAGTATTTTCTTCAATGGATACATCGATTTATTTGCATTGGCATATTTCTTATATTACCTAGACCTACAACTTATACTCTTAACTAGTGGTAGTAGTATAGCTTATAGTTAAGTTTTCTATGTGCATAATACATAAAGTTAGCTGTACATTTCGTCCGGTAGCGATTTTCCCACACGTTACAAGTCTGCTTACTGGTCACACACTAGTACCTGTATTAGCACCACGCCACTGAAATATATTTGCAAAGATCCATCCATAGATATAGGTTTTAAATATGGTTAAATCTTCGGCCTGCACCTCTAGAACAAAATAATTTGTCAATAGAATTCTGCTCCATTTGAATTCTCTGACAAAGATCGTACAATTATAGATTGAAATAATAAATGATTTATTTCAAATGGCTAGAAGGTTAATACTGTCAAGTTCGTTAGTTAGCAACTAAGAAAAGGAGGAGAGGACGAGTCGGGGGACGACTGCATTTAATTTATGCAAAATGGAGCAATGAGGCAACGGCATTTACACAACGCACGACAGTTTCCTGACAACTTCCCGACCATATAAAGACGACACTTTAACCGACTTTAAATAAACTACTTTGTTCGGCCTGCTACTACAGATTCTCGTCAACCATGCGGCTCCTCTTCTTGGTCACTTGCTATTTACCGCAAATCCTTTTATTTTTATTCTAATTTTATTGCATTACTTGCTTTATGTACAAGTATTCACAAGTATTACGCTATTCAAAAAATTCATAGCGACTTCTTACATTAAAGTGGCTTTACTCCAGTAAAGGTGTGTTTATGGAACAATTAAGAACATGAAATACAAGCTTATTTGCAGTTCCCTGAAATTCCTTTATACTAGGTTTTATTAAGGTGGAACTGTAGTATACTTTAAGGAAAAAACTGGTTCGAAATGACAAGTTTCGTATTTTCGTCTAAATTCAAGGTCTATGCAATTATGCTGATGGTATATTAAGCTCTATGATTATAGATTTCTGTTGTCGATTCTAGTCCGGATCCAATACGTGAAATTGTTAAAATAGTTAAAATTACCCATCAGTTGATTGAATTGAGTCAAGATTAAAGAATCAATCCCATGATGAAGGCAAATCACAAAGTCATAAATATGCTTATAGATGATTCCAATGAACAAATGATATGCGAGTACCTAGTGCATACCTACTCCTTCAGAATGCTGTTCAAGTCACGATTTCCTTTTTGATTTTCGTGTCGGAATCAAATATGGCAGCCATATTGATATCCCAACAATGTAACTATTTCGTCTATCAATCAGTCATGAGTCAAGAATAGGAATAACAAGGAACAAATACTAACATTGTTAAATTAAGAACGTATCCGATGTTCTCGATTCATCTAAGTAAGAATTAACCTGAAATGCTAATAATTTAATAATGAAAATAAATAATTATGTAAGAATAAGAAGAAGACAGAAGTCATGCCGACATACGTTTACATGCAAGGCGAGTTCTTACACATACAACTCCTAAAAGCGCAATTTAATTCCCATTAAAATCAACTTGAAAACGTCGAATTCCAGTTAATTGCGCCTCCGATGGGAAAGATGCGAAAATCGTTGCATGCCCTGCCTCCTCCTGATCTTATATCTCCTACGCTATAACCTCTGGCCTATTAATCTATATGATCTCATAAAGCTCTGTTCCCACTTTTCCGAGCTTCAGACTCTGCGTGTGAAAAGTAACAGTGAAAGAAATCTAGATAGGTAGTCAATCGTTTGATTCAAAGTTCGATTCGATCTTCTGTGTGAATATAGAGCTGAACTAAGCTGTTGCAGGATTGGAGGCAAGTCGAGCTTAGCTTTTCGAAGTTAATGTGCGATGCAAATGCTGAAAGCTCGATTGATGGTGCGATGCGCGAAACGCATACGCAATCGACGTGCATCGATCGTGATGCGAACATCTAGCTAGTTCACATGCTTCGGACAAGATGCAAGAAGAGCAACGAGTGGAAGAAACGGTGTTTAATTGTGCCAGGAAGTGAAATATTTAAATAAGCCCTCATTATAATATGCTTATAAGCATTAAAATTGAACGTTATCTAATTGCTGCATCGCACCAATAACTTTTCTTTGAGGTTGTCATATACAATGTGTCTTCAGAAGCTTTGAAATATTAAATTGAAAAATTTGAATTTTAATAGTTTTATGCTTTTAGAAAAATTAAATTTTATGAATTGGTATTACCTGCAAAATTTATGCCTGTAAGGTATTCATAACACAAAATTGAAACATAATGTAATTTAACGAAATTAATCAACACTTATCTCGAGTGAGAAGCACTCGATCAAAGTCCTGCCACATCCTGATGTTTACAAGTCCAGAAGGAAAACATCAGACACATATTAGAACAACTAATATTATACAGCCACTGATAATACTCATGTAAGGTCTGAATATGTTAATATGATTACTCTGTACGTAAAATGTGGATCTCTCACTTGAAAACTTATAAAATATAAAGACTAAAACAAATGACAAAATTAAAGGCAAAATTAAAATGATAATGTATGTATCTATGCGCAGAATGCGTACGCTGCAGGATTCGCCGTCGATGAATATCGCTAATAGTTTAATGACACATGTCGCAGACTACAAGAACAGGAACAACAACACTGTAAGAGAGCCTGAGAAAGAGTCCACCCAGATGCATGAAATTCAAGTTCAATGATTACTAGTTGCGTTAGAACTTATAACTTTGTAACTATTTAACTATAGGTCGTTCGTTATATATTAAATGTTGTTGGAGGTAGCTAGTCTAACGTGGAAATACATAAATTGATTATTCAACTTTATATCAATCGCATTATTAATATGCGCGATTAATTAATGCGATTGCGGCAAGTTGCCATTAATCTAAATAAAATTGGATTATGATTGGCGTCATTCATTCATTAAATTATTTAATACTATATTTTATGCCCAACTTTTTTTATTTAAAATATTTAGCTGAATTAATCTGTAATGTAATAAATTTACAGGTTTTGGATTTTTCTGTAAAATTTTAAAATACCAATTTAGCAAAGAATAAATTTATGCCAGTTTGTAACTGAAAACACCAAAAATAAAACTTATTTCCAGCTTCCTGTAATTCCTTTATAGTAGGTCTTAAAAAGGAAGTCTTGAATTATACTTTAAGAAAAAAATTGGATCAAAATAACAAATTTCGTATTTTGGTCTAAATTCAAGCTCTATGCAATTCTAAATTGCAAGCAATCTTGTATTTCGGGTTTTTCTCAAATAAAAAGTACATTTAAATTCAAAAGAAGTAAAACTAGCCCAAAACATACATTCAAAGAAGTGTAGGTGTATTCTAGGCCATCCTAATTTATAATCAGCAAGAGTATCGGTTTCAGTTAGCTTTGATAGGTAATGTGCAGCAGCAGGCATGTCCGTAGTTCAACTGCTGAATACAAAATGACCTATGCCATGCTCTAAATTTTACTATAAAAAAACAACTAAAAAAGCTAAAAACCCAAATGATTAATTTTTAAAATTAAATTATAAATTATACAAAGTCAAGAAAACAGTAACAACACAACAACCGGTAAAGAAAAAAGAAGCCGACCGCCAGCATCTCGCCAAATGCAGGAGAGACTGAGGCCCTCGATGCGGAAATGTTTTATCTGCCGTTTTGCTGCCCGTCCGTCTGGACCTCGACGCAGGACTGAGTTACTCTTCTCTTCGCTCAATCTTTCCACGTCTCCTTGAAGGATGTATCAGTGAACTATGTGTCTGTACATCTAAGAATCATGTGTTTCTGCATGAGGTGTGTGTGTTGTTCCATGCAGGTTGTACTCCGTTGTGTTTGGACATGTTTGTTAATGATCTGCGTTGTTACATGTCTTCTAACTACAGATTGTTTTAGTTAGGAAATTTGCAAAAATCAAAATTTTAAATTTACGATTTTTTCGTGTATGTTTCACCTGTTGAAGGTACAGAAGTAAAGTTTTATCCTTTTTGTTTCCTTTAAATCTTCTAGCTTATTTAGTTTAGTTTAGTTTTGCTGCAGTTGTTAACTTATCTTTTGTAGTTTAATTTTTAAAAGTTTCCAACAAGCATAGAGCAAGCCTTTGCATAACCACCGGCATGAGTGCTGCATCTCATCTCCGAGAGCAAAATGAGTGCATTGACAGCGATAATTGAACGATAATCTCGTTACAACTCGCAATGCAAACCTCAAGACGAACTAACTTTCTTGCAATTCGCGCTCGGTCGGAATAATGTTGAAGCCTGTTGTTGAAATAATTTCCTCTGACTGCTCATGTCGACTGGCGCTGATTTATTCGCTGATTGTTGCGAATGTTTTGTTTTTAAGGAAATCGCTCTGGACATAGGTACAACACATATGTTAGATGTTTGTATTTATTTTATCTACATATGTAGGTACTATCTAAGTCCTACGTCTTAAGTACATGATTTTCATCAGGGGCTTGGGCTTTGACTTGTACATGTCGCTTACTCCTACTCTGTTAAGAACATTTTAGGATTTTTCGTTGTTTATCTACTAGGAAATGCAAATTTATTGTATTCACTTAAATTGCCATTTGGTGCATTTGCAGTTTTTCATTGTAATTTAATTGAGTTCATCATTAGAGTCATAAATTATGTAGTTTGAAGGTAATAACATCCGTTTTCTTTTGCTGCATTCATGTTTTTATCACAATATGTAATCTTTAATTTACGACACTGTAAATGGTTTTAATTTGAATTTTATTCATAAACGGGTTTGCATTACTTAGTTTGCGGAAAATGCATAATATTCATGGAAAAACATGCTTAATTTATGCGTGCTCGTAAAAAGTGATTAATTACTAGGGAAATGTCTTTGAGGACACTTATTTATAACTTAATCCACAGATAAACTTTCTCCAAGAATCAAAAAATCTTGAGAAGAAAAACTTGAAATAAATTTAATTATAACATCAAACCAGATGATGACAGATAGAAAAAGCTGGAAACATTTTAATTATGGAATCTAAAGGATTCTTCACACATTGAACACGAGCCATAAGAGATGAAGCACAAAAACTGAAAGCCATAGAGAAATTCTTATGCATCCCATCTTACTATTCATTCCTCGCTTGTAATTCTGCAGCTTGCAATTTCATGTCGACCACATGATAACTCTAGCTTTCTGCTAACAATTTATATAAATACAAATATTTATCTGTGTAGAACAAGCCACTGGAAAAATTAATACACAAAAAGAAAGAAAGAAAATCAAAGTCTTATGATTTCAAAATGACGAAGAAGTGAGAACCAAAGTTAGATATTCCAAACGGTATAAGCACGCTTGTTGCGGTAAATAAAACGGACTGCCTTGCTATATGTATTAATAATAATCATGATCATAATAATAATATCGATAAATAATGTTTCACAACAACTATACGTTTGAAATCCTCACGACAAAAACTTAACGAAACCGTATGCTTGCTTTACATAGATACATATTTTCATCACAATTAAATTCTCATGTTTGTTTGCTTTTTTCTTGTTACAGAAGGTTTTCTCAAACGACGTTAATCATCCGTTAAAGCCTGATTACAACTGTATCTCAAAATATATATAAGGTAACTTAATAAAAAATGAATGTAATTAAATAAATATTAATAATATAGAGTAGAGTATTAGTAATTATAATTTAGGAATAATTTAGAAATCAGTCATTAAACGTCCATCATGAGTAGAAGAGGGAAGATGGACGAAAGGAGAAAAGGCTAATGGGAATATTATGCACTCGCACGGACTGCCGCTTGAATCGCACCGGTCGAACATAAATAATCATAGGGCACTACGCTTATAGCCATCGAATACTAACGATTTATATGCATCTTAGCAATATTATATACTCATAGGAGAATTTCATTCGTTTCGTTCCAAGTTTGTTTCACTTTTGTTGCTATTACATAATATAAATAATCATAAATCAATAAGGCTTGAAATCGCAATTCTTTCATGCAAAGTGTTTCCGGAACGAGACGGTCCTGAGAATTATAAATTAATGTGACATCGGTCAGTGTACATTATTATTAATTATCGACTATTAATTCGATCCCTGACTGAGACTAAACACTAAACTCTCTAAGGATTCTATGGAATGCGTGATTATTTTATTTGTTTGATTGAGGTACTTGACACCACTCATAAAAAGTGATTAACGGTACAGAAATGGCTAATCATTAATCAATTATCACGAATGAAATGAAATGAAATAGAAACTTAAAGTAAAAATACAAAAAGGAAAAGAAGAAAAATTAAAGTTGACAATGAAAAATCCCCACCTTATGTATATTATGTAGACGACATAAGACACATAGTGAGTTACCACATATTATTAAGAGCGATGCACAGACATTTTTCTCTGGAGTCGACGTTCTTTCAGAAGAAGAAGCGAATGATGAATAATGCGTGTTGAGTGGTCTCGTTACCACTATACCGCTCATCTCCTTTATCTTCATCCGAGTCTTCTCAATGACTGCACTACTACTGACTCTTTAAACAATTTTTCTTCTCTCACTCATAAAAAATGTCTACTCTCGTGGAAACATTGAAGCTAAGAAGAATTTAAGTTAGAATGTATGAACCTATTGAAAGCAATAGCACAACACATATTTTCCGTTTCCCTTTCAATAATGATTCCTTTTACATTTAGAACCCCAAGCGCCGACCATACAATGTTTGTTTGCTTTCCGTGGAAAGCTCGCAATCAGCGAATTGGGCGAGGCAAGACCAGAACGTGCAGAAACAACGACTCTCTAACCGATTCCTTCGTGCTCGTGTACATAAGAGTTATGCAATCGCTCGTTGCAGCTTCTATTAGCCATTATGCATATTCCCTGGCATTACTGTACCGACACTCGTATAGATTACCACAAAGCTGTCATGATCCTAATTATATGAATTAGTGTTCATATAATGTGCTTCAATGTTCTTCCTCCTCTTACAACATCGTCTGAAAGGTCACTCAATTCATATTCTTCTTCCTGAATCCCTTAAAAAGTGCCATTTCAAGTGGGGATAAATTTAGCCTACTTCTGTCAAAGTGTAGAATTCACAATTACAATCATTACCACAGTCCAGATTTGGTCTCATGGGTAATCTAAAAGTATAAAGGACATGGACACTCTACAAGTCACTCAATCAAGATTTGCTCAAGTCTGTGAAGGTGTAACTGTGGATAACTAACCTTACTAAAGATCTGCTCTAATAGGCGTTATTAAAATTGAACAGGACTAACTGGACATTACTAGTCTTCCATACTTCAAAGTGAAGAGGACTTTGAGCTCTGACATTGATGGTATGGTATAATGTACTGAGCCAGAATAAATCTATATAGTCTAGCTCAACTTTTCTTAGAAGAAAAGAAAAGATTCACATATTAGACATAAATAGGGACAAACTAACCAATGAAGCTGAAGCACTATAGACTGATATTAAAGCTTTAAGAAGACATGGAGTACCTTCAAATACCTACTTCTATCAACGTATAGAAAGATCCTAAGTGGATTTCTTTACTTCTGCCCACCATAAATGGCTTAGCAATAAGTAAACCATAGTATTGAATTTAACATTAGATTTGATTTGGTATCCGCTTACTTACTTCTTGCTGCTGAGATAATGATGTGCCATAGTAGTTTAACTCAACTAAAAAGTTACTAAAACTGCTAAATTATTCGACTCACAATAATGGCACTAACAGTCCTCACTATAAGGTGTCACGTCCGCAAATAAAGTATGAATTTCATCAACAAGAGCAATTATAGCCCGACGCTTAATTAAACTAAACAAAACGTTCTCTAGTTTTCTCAACCGAGCAAATAACAAAGTTAACTTAAGTTAACTGCTACAACGTGTTGAGTTCACTTCGTTAGCGCTCTTTCTTGTACAATTCTAGAAGCTATACCATATATCTCCTCTGGTTCTGTTAAATTTAAAGAAAAGTGAAGTTCCTAATATTTTTGAAAACTTTGAAATTTCTAAGTTTAGTAGACTTAAGTGATTTGCTAATGCAGTATGGCATGAGCAGTGTGTAAAGCTAGTTCATGCATACATGAAGTGTCCCTTACATTCGACCATTATCTAACATGCACGACGGCTAATTTATTAAAACAATGATACGAAGCAGAGCAGGTTGTAAGCTTTGCATGAGAGAGGACTAAAACATGCATGCATGCAAGGCTTGTGTACAAGTTGGTCGTGTTTGCAACTTGCACGTACAATTAAGGAAGAGTTACCAGATCGAGAGCTAGAGCTCAATAGACCTGAGCTAGCTAGAGCTTAGTAGCAGACTTACGTCAAAATATATCAAAATCAGCAACAAAACAATGCCAATTTTAATGTAAAAATTACAAAAAATAAAGTGCACAGTAGTGTGAAGAAAAAAGTTAACAAGAAAACGTAAAATATGTGACTTTGATAGATGAGCTGAAAATGATTGTTTTGTCGTGGCGCGTGGATAGAAATGAAATTCAGCGCTAATTGTGAGTGCTCCGCATCCCGTCGTTAACCACCGACCGCATTTGTGCATAAGCACAGTGTTCTCTCCCCATAGTAAGAAGTAGTCGACTTCGTCAAATCGTCGGCGGAATTCCTTCTTAGCAGCTCATTACGGTAATTACCGCCAGCGCTCGACCTCGTCCACCAGCAACTCAAACGACATCTGGAATTCGCACTATGATTTCGCCTCTGTTTCATCTTCTTGGTGGAACAAGGACGTTAGTCAAGAAAAGGCAATACAAAAAGCAAAGTGTAGGGTGTGAGATCCTTTTAAAGGCCTTTTGCAACCAATAATAATAATTGAGAGAACAGTTTCCGGTGGATTTAATAATTGGTTCAAAAATACAAAATATAGTAATAAAATTATTCTATTTATTAAATAGTGTAACATATATTTTTAGTTTTATATCGCTTAGTAGGAACACCTTGGTAGCGTAGTGGAAATTTGCATTTCTAAATTAGTAGTTTATTGTCACATACCATATTACATAAATTACAGCAACAATTATATGGCATAAGTCTAGAATTAAATTAATACACTATAGAAATTTTGAAGTAGTCTGTGTGGTATGTCATGAGACGAAGTAATAACAGTGGCAACCAGCCGATAGGCACAATTAGATAACAAATTAAAGCTTCCTCATAATCTTACCGACATCACATCATGTTGTCTACTGTGCTACTATAGAAGTATATGAAGAATAAATAAGTCCAGATACAAGCAATAAATAAATAAAAGAAGGTGATTCCGGCGGTCAGTCAATCACCTCATCCCGCAGTGAGCATTCAGCTTGCTCAGCAGCGTTGAAAGTGCTCAGCCCGTAAATAAGCAAGCAATAAGTAAGGAAGTAGCCAGCAAGAGTAAGTACGAGAGGCCTAACGCAGCAAGTTGCAAGTTACGCATCAAGGTTGTTGATGATGCAATACAAATGTACTTTACGCACCAATAAGACGAAGAATAAAACTCTTCAAGAAGTGCACTACAAGAAGTTTATTAGTCCAGCAGTTCAATCTCTGCAAATTCTTCAATTCCATTCATACTGGATATTCAAGTCCACTCAATCAATTCAAACTTGATCTATATGATTTTCTAGCTCATGATTTTCTTCCCTTTCCCTAGACTCGTGCCTTTCCCTTTTAACTTTTCTTTTACTGCGTTGTTTTCTTTTCCTCCTTTCTACTTTGTTGACTTTGGTCTTCTGACATGCTGGAATTGCTCGCGTTTTGCTTGTTGAAGCACCAGCAAGGTATAATTATCATGGATTAGGAAGTGAAGTGAAGTATACTATGTGCAAACGAAGGTCGCAGAACTCGACTTTCAACCATGGCTATAGTTATTTCATCGATTTGTAAGCAAACGTCCAAGTTCGCCATCCACTTAACACTCAGGAGCAAGATGCACTTCTTGCAATTACACAGATGTTGTCATAGTTTGTTTTGTGTGATAATAATTGATTGGAAGCCAACTTAAGTCATTACTTGCTCAGCTTTTTATGACTTTATATATCTGAATCCAATGTCAGCAATTTCATAATACTAGATCATTTCTTCTTTCTTTGAAGAAACTCGAAGAATTTGCATGGTAATTTCCAGAGTTTTTCCTCGTTGGGCTTAACCGAAGAAAATCATAATTTACGACGTTCGACATATGTTACCATTACTCATCTCATGTGCTTAAGTCCAAAGATGGAAGTAGAGCTAAAAAACTTAGAAAAACTAAAACAGGAACTGCAATGAAGCAACGAATATAATAAACCTTAAAGCCCAGAAAGAAACCAACGTCTTTAAGGATTTCTTTCCTTCTGTTGAGGTTCCTTGAATGTTTGAATGTCTGCTGCTGAGCTCTAGTATTTTACTATCAAGTTATGTACTTCTTGGAGGCATCGCATTTCGACATTGTTGTAAATCAACAAATTGCAATCTGCCGCGAAGAACAAACAAACGTGACTGTTGCGAATGCAGCAAATGCGTATTATGCCGCACGACAAAATTCAATTTTCCGCGCGCGCCTTTTCCTCATCTTTTCAACCAGAGTCTTTATGTTATGCCATCGTCCTGTTTTCTTGTTACTCACCTGACATCAATCATTGATATTTTATTAAGTCTATCTAAGAATAACTTCAATAATTTTAACTTTACTGCTGCGTGTTAGTAATAATTCTATTTCCATCTGGTGTGGATAATCACGTAAGTTGGAAATATCAAAAAAACAGAGTAGAGAATCGAAGGAGAGTGAATAAAGTTTATATCCTTACTTATAAATATATTTCTATATTGGATACAGCATCAGCATCCTATGGCTGTACGTAAAAGATTCAAAATGGAAAGCATTTCCATTCGCATCGGGCAGGCGTATAATTGCAAGAAATAGCGCACACGCGGCACCAATCGCAACAATCTCATTGTGAAACCTGGTCGCAATGAATCTAAACTCATGTTCGTACCATCAAAGAATTTACTGGCTCTAAAGGACGTGGAAGAAAAACTTTAGGATTTTTTGCCTGGCTACAGCTTCTACTTCGCTCGCTTGGACTTCTTAGTAGTCGATAATATAAAATGTTGAAACTTCTTCCCTGGCAATAAGAAAGAACGAAATTTGTTCTGGATCTGTTGTTACTCTGATATTGCATAAATGCTTTGATTCCTCTTTGAACTTCCAAAGGAAAGCCTTGCTTTGTGACTTATGCAACTATACATTCGAGTAAGGTACTTACAACACCATATATAGGTAGTACTGTAACTTATAATACTTTTAATAAGTAGATTTTTTTCCAATTTCGCGAGTATTGTGAACACGCGTACTTCAATCCACGCGCGTCAACAATGATGCGTTTAATAGACTCTAGCATGGCGCGTGCGTGAATGTATTTTAATTCAAACTATTCATGCTGGAAACAATGCATGATGACGTGCGTCATGTTATTACCATCTGTGCCATATGTGAGGGTCTAATATTCTTGTACAATGAGGCTAAATGAGCACGAAATAGGACTTCAATTGGCTCTCTTTTATTTTCCATAATTCACCTTTTTTGGTTTGCTTTGGTTGGCAGTAAGAGTGAAGGTACTTAATCCAACGTGGTTTGCATTCATTAAACCAGGAAGGACATAAAAACATTAAGAGTCCAAGATTAGAGTATTAAGTTTCCAATTTTGGTTTTCTTTTTGTCATATATACTCATTAATGTGATGTGAAACTGATTCCAAACTGTTTATACACCAGTTATAATAATACTTAAGGAAATTCTTCACCTCGACTTAAGTATTCGAAGCGACTCGTAAGTTGAATCCTTTGGCGAAAATCATGCCGAAGAAGTTGTTTAAGTACACTTGGCAAGTTTCACTTATTGGCGAAATTAAGTTCTCCACGTTGATCAAACCACTCATAAATTATTCAATACTTGTTTGATGTATACTTATTTCAGTGTAATAGTAAAATTATGTAATTAACGCAGGACAGCATTAAAATTAACGCTTCTCAAATAAGGATACTCAAGTCCTAAAAAAATTTGGCAAAAAATTTGAATTGGGTAATTTCGAATTTAACGATTTGGAAACCTGATAAGATTAGCACCAAATATAGTAATACAATTCTGTGTTATCGTTATCATATCAATCGAATCACATTTGCATTTCCATGGTGGATATTCCAAGTACTAAAACACCAATGACCTGTTATAAAGTATCCTTAGCCGAGAAAAAACAAAAGAAATTGCTCTTAAGCAATGTGCAGCACTTCATGTAAATATCTGCATCTCTGCACAACCAATACAGAACAAGCAGCAAACGAGTTGACTTACAGCAACTTGACATCGAATTGAACTGGTAACCATTGCGTAATGTCTGCATTTAATATCAGCAAACATCGGCGCGGAATAATTAACGTCCACAAGGACACCACAAGTACCAGAAGGTTTAATCTTCATCTGCATCTTAATCTCAATCTCTATCCGTCTTGCAAACCTCCACGAAAAGTCTAAAGCTCTATACGCTAAACATCTTTTACTAACACCCTTCGGCTAACAATTAAGTTATATCATCAACAAGACTTTAACAAAACAACTTAATAATTGCCTATTTATTATAATCCTCTGAAAAACTCTAAAGAACAATAAAAAATCAAATTAAAAATCTAAAAATCTCGTAAATCAAGTAATAAAGCGTAATTCCGGTAGTAGTAAATTTTAATGGATAGTTTTCTTCCCGTTGATAATGAGTTTGACCGGATGATACACGAAAACCGAGAGTAAACCCCAGAGGAAAAGAAACAGGTGATTAACACCTCTCGCAGCTTTATTTGTTGCTAATTAATAGCCAATGTTCGCCGGACGTCGGATCGTTTGGCATTTTATAGCATCCCGCTCGCAAGCAGATATTCTTTACGATCGGCGTAAAACGAAAGCCAACATGGGTTTGTTCTCCATCGAGGTGGAAGCTTCAGACACAGAATAAAAATTAAAAGCGTGCTGCTGCTGCTCCTCGTGTGACAAATGTAAAACAGCGCTTAACATAAAGCACCAGCTTGCACAATTCCTATGTAATTCACTTTTACTACCGTTTTATCCATTTTATTTACATCGTATCCTTAGGATGAATGCTGTTTACTCTACATTACTCTTAACATCAGTTTGTCTATTTTAGGTTCAATCTACAGTTCTTAAAAAGATATAAAAATTTTTTGCCAAGTCTAAAAAGATTCTGAATTTTCTGGAATTTAGCAAATAGTTTTTGGGTTCGGCAAAATTTAATTTCCAGAGTTTCAGAGATTGAGGTTTAGCAGGATAATGATGATATCAGTTAGTTTTAGTGAGCTTACCAATGCAAGTGCGTATATTAAACGAACCTAAAGAGAACAGAAGAAGCCAGTGATGAAAAACGATTTTAGTTTAATTTAATAGCGCTGTAACTTTAATGAATATGGAGGAAAAGTTTACGCTCAATTCAAAACTCCCAAAGCTTGGAATACAGGGCTGGGACTTTTGTAATGCATGCGAATCAAACTACCATATTAAGGAATTAATTAGTACTTCTGCTACATACGAGAAAAAAGATTTTGTTTTCCTTTCAATTTCACTAATTTTGACGACCTTGAGTTTTCGAAATTCTGACTTTGTTATTGAACTTGAAGCATAAAGCTGAAGTAATATAGTCTTCACTCTTGGGCGATCAAGAAGAAGAAACAGAAGCAGTTTTGTAGTGTATATCATGTGAAACGAGTTCATGTCGGTTGCTAACTTACGTTAACTTTCGGATTTTTGGCTAGTTAAAGTTTCGTAATCGCGTCGCTCTGTTTGTTCTTCGCCTGCAATGAAATAATTCTCCCGGAAAGGCTGAAGAAAGGAGTAGAAAGAGAAAATTGTTGTACATTTTACTTTCGGTTTCGGGTTTACTCAGAAAAGATATTAACGCAAACAAACCATAAAACAAGAGATTGAAACAAAGATAAATAATTTTGAGATTAAATTAACGATAGCACTTTTTGCTGGATGAAATTTTAATGTTTTTTTTTCTTTGTTGCAGGTAAACTTATCAATTCCTTCTGGTGTTTCCATCAAGACAGAATGTAAGAAGACAGGAAAGAATTTTTAGTTTCTTTGGTTTATGAACATTCCAGATGTTTCAGTAATTAAATTCAAACTCAATTACATCGAACACAGATTAAATTTATATATTCCACATCGCGATAATGTTAAATTACATGTTCGATAATATGTCAATCACGCCACAAGAAGCAGGAACTATTAAGATTAAGTTACTTTACTTGCATTTTTGTTCAAGTGAGAAAAACTCTGCTAACCTTCAGTTTTTCGTTTTGTTTTTATTAAAAACGGACTTGAAATCTATTAAAATCTATACGCAGTTTAAGGCAAGTCAAGGCTTAAGTTACAGTTGAAGTTTACAGTTTAAGACAGTGAAATCATGTTATGTCTTGTGTAACAACTATTAGATGACCAGGCGCTAGTACAAGACAATTCGAAGCTCAAGAAGTCAAGTGGAAAAGCACCCGCGAGCGCTTCGAATTACATGATTTTCGATTGTAAAACGAATTAATAAAGTAGAGAAAGAGAGAAGAAGAGAATTAATCAACGTATTCAGTATTAATTCGTTTTAGATAAAAATAGAAAAAGCTGCACTTTTTGCGTTACATTCCTAGATTTCTTACAAACTCCACTATGTTCTCAACTTGTAAATTAAAATTCTTGATGTTTTTCTCCTTAAAATACATTCTGATATACCTCTGCATGTTTTTACAACATATTCTTCATATATGCTTCTTAGGAACAAGCAATCCAAGTAACAATCAATCACCTGCCAATGCGCTTCACTTCACGCGAGCTTTTCACCAACTTACACCGCGATGCAGTTAACTTTTAAGTAAAATATTCATCGTTATAATGAATCGGTGCGCCAACACAGCAAGCAAGCAAGCTCCTTGATGATTTTTTCAGTTTTCTTTTCCATTCGTGTTTTTCTCTTTGGATGACCTAGACCAAAGTGTTCGGACATAGGCGTAGGTTATATAGAAAAAGGAGTGAATATAAATGAAAATGAATACATTCACGCCTAAGTTAAGCTAGAGAGTATGCTCAGCAATGTTTAGCACGTGATGAAAATGCATAAGAAACTAAGTATGAACTGAGAGTGAAGTTGCACTGAGTAAAAGTTAAAAGTCCTGTGTTAATTGGTAATGAGGTCGTTAACACTCTTAGTCTCAGGACCTCATTGACCTCAGCTTATACAAACTTTTAATATTTTGTAAATTGATGAATTTACAGAGTCGAAAATCTTTTGTGATACTTTTCGAGGCAGGGCAGAATTGGTAGGAAATTGTTTAAAGTCAATCTGGGAAGAAAGTGTAAGGAGAATAATTAAGAGCAAAAGTACAGAAAATAGAAGCTAAACAACTCAAACAGTAGAAAGGAACTCGAAGAGAGTCTTGGTTTGCTTGCTCATTATGCATTCTAGTCATTCGCAATAAGAACATGAAAAGTTCGACTGGAAGCTGAAGACGGCCGCTGTTTGCGGAATAATATAATGACTGAACAATTATGTTTATGTCATTGTTGAAAATGTTGAGTAATAATAAGTAGCGATTGTTTTGACTTCCAACTTAACATGACCAAATCAAGAAAAGTAAAAAGAAAGAAGATTAAAAATAACTTTGGAAAATTACAGGAAGAGATTTTAATAAATTAATGTATTTAATTAGAGAAATAAGTAATTATGAAGAAAGTCAATAATGTTAATAAAAATGAATGCTAATGTTATTGATAATCTTGAAACCCATATCAAATGCAATAATTAACGGTGAGTGTTTCTTTCTAGTGGTTAATTATAAGTTAATCGTTGGCAGACGCATAACATCGCGAGCTTTCTGGCCAAGAAGAGTCGGTGTGTAAATATTTATAACTCGCGCGAATAAGCTGGAGAAATGAACAGATGGCGAGATCGACGGACGGGACGTTAATTAATTAATCAATAAAATGCTAATACACTTTGCTCTTGTGCTATATTCCATTGCTAAGGCTATGATGCTCAAAATTACTCCAAATCAGCTACAATTATCCTTAAAATTAAACAAGTTTATATGCCTGAAGAACCAAAGTTCTTCCTGCTTTCAATATAACTGAAGTAATTCTAATTTAAATTTAATTGAATTATTTAGAAAATATTAAAAGTTCCATAAAGAAAAGTTGAGAATCACTGGAGGAAAAGTACAATTTCCATAAGAATTTTCCAGATGTGGCAAAATGGAACGTCGAATCTAAGTGGAAAAGAAGATAAATCAAATCTAAAAGATGACCGGAATCCTTTTTAATATTTGTTCTCGTTATTTCTAGGTTGAAGAACTAAATTTATTGAATTTAAATTTCAAAATTATCTATAATTATAAGCAATTGAAAATTAAATAACAACTAAAATGAAACTAATTATAATCATCACCAAGTAATTACATAAATTATAATTTATATAAAAGCAACTTCACATAATTTATTTCTAAAGTTTTCTTTCCATTTAAATTAATAAATTTACTTTGTTTGCTAATGAGCATACCTCGTCAAGTTTATCTCCATCTTAATCAAATTATGATAATTCATACCACCTGTGAATGCGTGACTTAAATCAGTGCCGATGCTAATGTCCAAACAATCTACGCATAATTACTAAACAAAGAGTGAAGAAACGTCAAAATACTCACTAACAAAAAGCAATCACAATTAGAATAGTAATAAAACACTAATAGGAATTATTTAATATAATTTGACATAAGAAACCAAGAATTAAATGTCCTACACCTAAAAGAAATTCCTCGGCAATAAACTATAAACTATCACTATAAACTTTTTACTATATTAAACAAACTATAAAGTCATAAGAAACCTAAGAAATTACTTATTTAATTCATAGGCTCTCTAAGCAAGCAATTTAACAGTTTTATCTTAAGCATCTTCTATTATAGCCGTAGAAAATATTGTCATGTTGAACAATAAATTAATTCGTAAATAAATTCAAAAATCCGTTGGAACTAAATAAGGAACTAAAGTAAGATTACATCATCATCTAGATATTTGCATTAAATTAACGCGAAATTTGCAGAATTGATTTATATACACATTAAATCATAGTTCAATTAACTACTTGTTCAATCACTTCCAGCACCTGTTGTTGATTCTATAATTCTTCATGCAATTGCAATAACAACTTCAGGTTTCGAATTAATTCAGTAGTAGTTTTATTACGGTAGATTTTAAATTCAAATCATAAAAGAAAGTCAAATAATATATTCCTATCTTTGTGCAAGCTTGAAAAGTAATGTAAGAAACGCCAAAGTATAAGTCACATCCAATAAACGCAATAGGTAATTATGTAATATGTACTTTAATTTCATAAAGAAAAGTTTATGAGTGAAGGTTAAGGTCGCGGAAGCGCGAGAAGCGCGCGTGCAAGCTCATAAATAAGGAGTGCGTTGCGCACTTAAATTGCATTATATTGCTTAACGCGAAGACGCGTGGAATATGCACAATATACATAGCTAGTACAAACACAAATGCAAATATATATAAGTATACAATATCTAGAAATCTAAGAGAAAATACAGGCATTGAAGTAATGCATAACAACATAAGCGAGAAATGCGCATACAAGATATTTCCGTCGGCCGTATCCTAGCAAGCAGTTGTTCCTCCTTGAAACTGCCAACGTTCGTCTAGCATAATACAGAAATATAGAATAAACACGGGGTTTATTCTTCTTCGCATGCTTAAATTTTAGTTAAAGTGATAGTAGCTGTTCCAGTTGTAGTTGTTCTTAGCTGAAGGAAGGAGACGAACATGTAAAGAAAAGAATATTTAACTTGGCTACAAGGCATGTTCTGTTCTCATCACTAGGCTTTAGGCTATTACATCACATCCCATCAAGTCTCGAAGACTCAGCAACAACTAAACTGACTTAGAAAGATAATGGAAATGCGTTCATTTGTTCTTAGCCATGTTCTCACTTGTTCATTTATTTTTCACTTTGAGCAAGGTGTCTATCAAAATGCTCAAATCTGAAAAGTGATTATGGGAAGGCTGGTTACCAATCTTGTCTTAAAACACTCCGATTGAATTCATATACAATTATTTCTACTTTCTCTAAAATTTCAGATATGTAGTGCAATTTTGACATTTTTCTGTAGGGATACCCTCTAGGTATGGAATGTCACCCCCTAAAACCTCCCCTTAAAATTCTCGGATTGGAGTTATTTCGCACACATATATCCCTGACCATGACCACTACTTATCCTGAAAATTTCAAGTCTGTAGCTCAATTTTGATTTTTGACCTTCTAAACCATGAGCAGCCTCAAGGTAGCCATATGGAAATGTTCGAAACAGTAAAGTACTAAGTAAAATACTTCCTCATGGTAAAAAACAAAGTAATTCATGTAATTACAAGGTAGAGAGTTAAGTTGCCTTAGTTCGCAGAAAGAATGCACTTTTTAACGGTTTCACTGCGTTCGGTGCGTTGCGCTAGCTTGGATAATATGCTTCCCGATGCGTACGAATATTAACGCATCCCACGCAAGAAAACCGCACGCCAGATAATACCGCTGCTGTTCTTGAGCATTCGTTGTTTCTATGCATGTTAACTATGCGAAATATGAAAACGAAATAGACAAGTTCTATCATTACTGCTACGTAATACGTAAGATTGAAAATGTATACTTATTATAACTTATTATAAAAAAAAACAATAAGAAGCATTGCAAAAAAGATCAGGAACTCTTCCTGTAAAAAGAAACGGTTTTTAAAATGCGTGAAATACTAAGAAAACAATAATTTTCTTTGTTATCTTTTTTTTACTTAATAGAGAAAAACTCTCGAGTAGTGTTAATTGATAAATATCTCTAATATCTCTCGACAGCAACATGATCTGATAAACACGAAGAAGGAGCAATCAAAACTGATTCGGTTTACACAACATCAAATCTATTACCTTGTTGACGAAATCAAACTCCAAATACTCCTAATAGTAGAGATGTATCCAAGCTTATAGATTGAGGTGAAGGCCCGATTAATAATTACACATCAGAGCAATTATAAAGCAAACCGCTTAAAATGTGCGGTCCGCTAAATTACGCTGCATAATAGTGCGGTAACGAAGCACTAATGAATGAATTACAATCGCGGCGTGTGTAAATTAAAACAATTTCTACCTACAACCTATCTATCGAAGCATAATCTTCTTATTACACACGCGCCACACTTTATTCACTTCTTGAATTTATTTATTTATTCAACTAATTCAAGTTCAATTTATTTCTTATTTCCTACAATTATGCCCACTTGCTGAGTAAGCTAACTGTACATATTTTATTTTTTAAATTAAAATTAAATCCCTAATCCATTATGAAAAATAAATAAATTACAAGGAGTGAAACTAAAAACTGAAATTAACAACTTAATAATAATTAAATGCCATTCGCAAGGATTATAATGCTCGTTAAGCAAGTTGATGATTCATTTCGATTTCAGTCACTAACTATTGCTCTTCCTCAAGAGAAATTGCAGCTTCTCTCAGGGTGCAGAACGTAATCCGCAATTCCTCATTACATAATCCTCATCATCATTATTCATATGCCTAGTTGATAGCAAATGAATCTTACCGTCAAACAACTACTAACTCGTAACATTTCTTCTTGCGCTCATATTATTTCTGTGGTCATTTCTGAGTTCCTGGCATTTTATTTCATTTGTTACCTTGTCCAAAGAACTTCCTTTATTTGCTTCTATCTTCCTCTGTTTATCTTTAGTCTTTAGATTTCTCTTTCTTTGATCCCCCTGATAAATAAATACTTTCAATGTGGGATTACGCACTGATTCTACTCATTCTACATTTATATTCCTTCGCTATGCATTAGTCGTATCCTCGTAATTAATACGCGGACGTTTCCTAGTTTAATTATACCTGCGTAGAAGTACAACCAGCACTTGTACGCATTACTACCGACTCTAACTATTCCTCAAAGTAGTACGAATACATGGTATTCTCAAAGCTCGTTTGCTTCTGATGTTTCTTGTCTGCATTCGTTGCAATTGCATTTTATCCTTGCAAATGCACCTCGCAGATAATATAACTAACGCAACGGCATCATCTCGCGTCTATGTTTATTTATCATATCGTCGGCTGTATCTGACGTATGTTGTGATTCAAACTTCAGGCTTTAAACGTTGGATGTTCTCATGGCTTTACCCAAGATGATATTAAGTATTAATCTGTTGCTCATAATTTGTTCGTGAAATTTAACTCTTCAAATAACTAACATTTCCACTAAAATGTATTACAACCAAGTAATTTGTTGTTTCCTAGTTAGTTACTCCAGGCACAGGAAATTTCATTTATAATTAAATATTTAATAATTATTTAAATTAATTATATATTATATTTTCTAATTTCCTCTAGAAGCCAATCTTTCTATTTCTTTAGTTGTTTACCTGTGGAAAGGTAAAATTTATAACTGAAACTGACTTAAGAGCTTTAATAAGAGTATTTAATCCATCTGGTAACTGCAAGAGATTCTTTCTTGGTCTGTGTCTGAATCTTGCTTTACGACTTGTTACACAACTAGGTGCATAATATCACATCTTCATGTACATCCATCCATCCGTAGTTTTTCATGGTTATCATGTTTATTCTTCATCCAATTTGCTAATGCAAATCACGTACATGTACAGTTAGATTAATGGTGATTGCCAATCTAGCACTTTTATCCTATTGAAACTGCTACTGCTCCTCCTGTTGCCATTTTAACAAGTTGTTATGTTAGTTATTAACAAATGGATTTTTACATCAGTGGCAATTAGCGGATTAGATCGATATGTGAATCCAACGAGCGGAGCAAATTGTGAAACAAATGGTGGTCATGATTCCCAGTCGTGTATATCCGGTATGATTGACATACGTGAATGGATCGATTTCTATCTCTTTAAAAAACAGTGACTATGTTGCTGCCAAATTAAATTGGTAACATACTCGTTGAAAAAATCCGATTGGCTTTAGTTTAAATCAGCTTTAGTTTAATGTAAACTTTAATTGCTATCGAATTTAATGACATTCATTGATCGGTTTAATTTGTTACTGATATAGGATATTATTGATCCTGATGGTATCTAACTATGATAAACATACAGTTCGTTAATTTATGTTAATTCGCTACTATTAGTCTTGATTTTCTCTGGGTTATATAATTAAATTTAGAATCAACCATGGTTGGTTATTCTAGATGACTTCATTGACTTATTATTGATTGGTTTCACATTCAATCGATCAACACAAACCCATTCCTAACTCAATAATAATACAGCAATTGATAAATCAAAAATTGCAACAAAAAATTAAGTTCTATAACATTTGCTATAAATAAGTAGTAGTAGCAGATATATTTTGAAATAAAATCAATTTCAGTTTACAATATGATTAAGTAATGAACTTTTATGATTGGAATTTTTTCAAGATGTCGGTCAATATTCGCGACGAATATGAAATTCATGCTTGCGCACTTAAATTTTAAGACTATGACTTAAGTAGTATTTTGGATACACATTAGAACATACATACATGTAGTTACCAACGGGATGAGAAGCCAAAAAATAAATGAAATAAAGTGTAACGAATATGCCGGCAGAGGACGACAAAGGTCATTGGACTGAGTGCTATGCAAATCTTCTAATTTATTGGTTGATTTCGAGTTTCTTCCTAATACCTAGCAAAGCTTAGGAGTTAATTAAACTTGAATGTTAGAAATAAATCGATTACTTGAAAAAAATGTTTGAAATTTCTTATTAACTACTTAAGGTCCTCAAATTTCTGGTCTAACTGTATTACAAATTTTGATAAAACGTGCCGAATTATTTTTTACAAAGGAATTAAAATATAATATCTTTTAAGTGCTATAAATTTTAATCCTTTAAAAGCTAAAAAATGTTTTGCCAAATTTCTTCACGTCATAAAAAAATTATAGACATTTTTAGTTCCTGAGTTAAAGTCAAGTTTGAACCTGGTCATCTTAATCTTAGTTTCTTGTTGGTCGGCGTTGAAGATTAATATAGCAAAAGGTTCTTATCGCTTCCTTGGCTCACTAAGACGAAGAGTGAAGACTCTCAGCAGCAGCAACATCGACTATTTGTTACCAACTTAATTGGCACGAGTCCGCGCACGTTCGACGGACATGACTTCGAACCAATTGTGCAACATGCAATATGCACTAGTTGTGATCTGTTGGAAATCACCAGAAAAAAATCAACAAATCCAAATTCCAAATATGAAATTTCTCTTGACCTAATTCCGAGATGTTCAAATTAGTCCGAATATTAACTAACAAAAACAATCATCAGTCATCCAGCAATAAACTCCTGTTTTTCCCTTCACTTCAGCTTGCGTTTGGTAGCGTTTAGTCAGAGTAGTCTTGGTCTTTTTAGCAACTGGGTAGTATTCTGGGATCCTTCTGTCCGCAAGATATGCATGCCAAACCTAGGATATCACACGTATATAGCCTGAAGGCTCCTTGCTTGTTTTAAACGAGCAAAGTTAGTCTACCCGCAATGGGCGAATTCCAGGACTAGGACAGTGTACTCGTTGTAGTTGTGTAACATGGATAACATAGCGCAGCGGCATTAACCCTTCGGATAATTAAGTATCATTTCATACATCATTTCCATGCGCGTTGCGCCGCGAAATATTCGTAATTAATTGCGGGCGAGCAGCCACTCGCGCTCCAACGACATTGCACAAAACATCCCGAGCGTTGCTGAAAGAGCCCAAGGGGATGAGATTTACATTGTACCGATGTAACACATTCGGAAAAGAGATGCGCATTCACGAGAAGAGGAGATGCCTGTTTTAGTTCATGCATCCCTCAAAAGACTTGACGAAGAAAATGAGGAAATGAGGGAAATGGACGAGCAAAAAGGAGATAAATAATTCTATGTGTTGTGTAATCGTTGTATTATTGTTCTTATTAGTACCTGCATTCGAACTACGTTTGAAAATCCAACTTTTATATAACATCCAAAAGTCAAAAAATTCAAATTCGATTTGGTTCGAGAGATGAGTGAGAATCGTCACGCTTTGCAGTTTTTGCATGGAAAAAGAAGATTCTCGCGCACGTGGAATAAATAGTGGAACTAGTAAATTATACATTATCTCTGTTAAATATGCTGCTTCAGGTCGAAAGAATGTGTCCATGTATGCGCCAAGTCATCTCGCCGCTATCAAAAGAAAAATGATCAACAACAACCGCCTGCTGCAAATTGTGGAAATATGAGAGAAATGAGAAAAATGCAAAATGGGTAAATGGTCGCCGCGGTTGTAAGATGCCAAAAAAACAACGCAAAAAATTATTCAAGAAAGATAATTACACGTGCTAAGTATATTTATCACGCGTGCGCGCATACTCGATGAGGTGATTAATTAAACTCCGACTTGCTCTACCCTTTTATATATGCTCGAGAATGCATATACAACTAACTAGATATGTTGTAAAATACCACTGTATGGTTAGATATATTATGCTCGGTTAGTTTAGTTTGTTAGCATGGTCTGACCATCAACACGCTGCAATTATTTTGATGGTTAATTAATTTTTTGAATTTCATTCATCCGCCGCTATAAATTTCCTTGTTAATTGTCCGTGGATCCATTTAGAAAAAGCAAAAAGTTGCATATAAAAAGAAATCAAATTGAATTTTCTTTTTTTTGTATGGTGTATTACCTCTACCTCCACATCAGCAAAGGTGTATAATTTATTGTAGGTACCTAGTCACCTCAGTTTATAATAAATTACTAATAAATTATTTTGGTATATTGTACATGAGTCCGATGACACTTTTGCAAAACATTCTTGGAA
>JASKGN010023114.1:0-31529 GCA_030556245.1 Falagria sp. GC000072 | reverse complement strand
AAAGAGAACTTGAATTGCTAAAAATTAAACAGTGTTTACTTAAGATAGCAAAAGGGTCGTATTACAACTTGGCTGACTGTTATGGGTTATATAGTCCTATTCAGTCCTATTGTAAAAACTTTACTCCATAAGACCAATGTTAAAAATTTTTCGCACTTCTTGCCCACTCTCGTTTAAAACGATGCGGCTGCAAAAAACGTAAATACTAAGAAATCTAAGTTCATAGAAACCCTTTCTATTCTTAGTATTCTTCCTCTTCCTGTTACAGCAGAGAAATGAGATATACTTCCTGCTTTACTATTATTCATCTTCAGCAAGTTTCAACTTGAAATAACATTAAACATCTGTTTACTTCCGAGAAGGTATTATAACATAGAATTTGGTGTATGCCATCAGTATTTCATTTATACAAGAGAATTTAAAAACAGTGATTCCGTTAGGGAAAATTATATAAACTAGTTTTTATGTTTTGCAGTTCACAATTTATAAGAAACCTTGAACTTAAATTATAGCAGCGTTTCCCAAAGTGTGGGTCGCACAAAAAATTTACTGGGTCGCGAAAATATATTTGATAGCACATTTACTTGTGAAGTTGAGGTCTTAGACTTGATTTTTGTAAAAATAAGTGCCGCAGATACATTAAATATAGAATTTAATTTATAAATTCATTATTTTGCTATTTTTGTATAAGAAACTTTCATTAATTGGGTCCCAAATAATTTTAAAAGTTCCTACCGGGTCGCGAAAATTTTTTTGAACCTTTTACCGGGTCGTGTTCTATAAAGTTTGGGAAACTCTGAATTATAGGATTACATTAAATGCTTAGATTTAGCTCAAACATTTATCATCGACATTTTCAAGAGTTCAATAAATTTAAGGAAAGGAATAAAATATGAATTTAGATGAATGATAACAATTCATAGATTAGATATAAACATGAAAAGATTTTTCTCACACGCTGAAGTACATAACGTGACTCGCGGAACAAAGGTTGGCCTCTACTGGCACATACTTACTATTAGACATGGTAATGTAATTCTTCAACCTGAATAAGAAACATCGTTATGAGCAGGAAAAGCTAACCTGCGGCTAAGCAGTTTAATCACTAAAGATTGTTTCATTCATTTTAATCTGCAATCATTTACGCTCTGCTAAATGCTGCCTTGTTACTACTTCTTTCAATGAGAACAGAATAAGGAACGAAAAAAAAAATTGTTTACCCAATTCTTAAAAATTTTAAGTTTTGATTACGATTATTAGATATAAATTTAATAAAGCAATGTGGAAATGCACCTTTATGTTAATTGTTTCAACTTTGTCCTTCATTATTGGCTGTTGCCAATTATGATTTAATAATGATTAAGTTTAGTATATCTTCTATGTACAAAGTGGAAGCTTTACCTTTATGCAAATTTATAGCGATTGCGATTTAATAAGCCAGAATGCGATTTTTAATCATATTCGGAATATATTCTTTTAATATAACAATTTTATGAATATCAATATACATATATCATAAAGATAGTGCAAAATGTTCAGTGTTGCACTAATGTTGCACACGATTTTTCACACGGTAAACAACTTTTTATCAATCGGAAAATTTATTAGTAAATTACTAATTAATATTTAAATTTGTTATAAGATTATACAAACTAAAACTGGGGATGCAGTTGTATTTTAAACATTAATTGGTCCGCCATCAATATAAATATGTCCATATAAAGTATTGGGTAATAGCCCTTAATAGTAACAAAACTCGTAGCCATTGAGTATTGAGAAACAAGCAAAATGGCGACAATAGGCAAAAGATGACGACGAGCAGAACATATTCCTACAACACCTCCTACACATATATTTTTAATGGTTTAAATAGAAATATGGTGAAGTAATAATTAAAATTTTAATATCTGAATAGAATAGGTCGTGGATATAGCATCATTCATATTCAACTCGCGATGGGTGCTTAGTCCCCGGTTAGATCCTCTTGCTAACAGCAAATTAGACTCGCTCTTTGAATAACGCACTATTGCTTTAAATGCACAACAACTATTTAAACAATATGTTGTACACGATAAATTTATTACTCATAATCGTATTAATTTAATCATAATATTTCTTATGTAACATAGAGAAATCTAATTGAATAATTTATTGACGCTTATGCCATTGAACACTTCGAATAAATTAAGCCGGTTTAAGGCACAACAACTTTAGGGATATTTCATTTGTTTTCAATATTTATAATGACAAGTAATATAACATTTATTTTTTCTGCTATTTACCAATTAAATTTTATTAAAACTATATCTTTTAAAGCATGTACATTTTTTTAAGACATTGTTTCAATTCTTCAAATGTCAAATTTATCACCTTTAAGTAGGTTCTCTATAACGCCACCAGAGGTCTCAATGATTTTTGGAATTCCCAATACATACTTAATATGAATCAGTAACACTACACATTAGAATATTGCGATATTCGTCCTAAGATTTTATCAGTATGATTGTAAACTGAAATAAATGTGCAAGTGACAAACCTCGTCACATCTGTATCTAAATCAAAGCCAAGATAGCGAAATGGCAATACTTGTTTTCCTCAAAGCAAGTCTGTTAAATGCCGCGTGAGAATTAAAAATTAAATGGAAGCTCGTTAATACTTTGAATGGTGCAATTATATAGAACAAGCTTTTATATAAGTACGTATTATAAAACAGAATAAATATAATACTGGTTGATTTATTATAGAATGAATACTATTTACACTTAATATTTCATCATTTTAACATAAACATAAAATTTAATTATTTTGATTCTTATATATAACTAGATTCTATAAATTTAACAAATGCTATAAAAGAAGACTTGCAATACTTTAAATATGTATAATTTTAAATTGGCTTTAGTTCGTTCTTACATGTGAGATATATGGTGTATACTTTAAATCAGAGGTGGCCTAGCCGCGGCCCTTCAGGAGTCTTAATGCGGCCCGCGAGAAGATTCTAAATTCTTGTAGAAAATGCGAGATGGGTCGGTGCCCGTTTTTTTTTGCTCATCAAAATTTTTGTGGCCGACGTTTTTTTTTTGCTCATCCGTGTTTTACAAATACATATTTTTATTTGCGGCCCGCGAGGTTATGATTTATGTCCAAAGTGGCCCGCAAGAGCATTTGGGTTGGCCATCCCTGCTTTAAATGTTGTAATGTAGATTCAGGACTTAGAAGTGTATTGTATCCACAAAGCTATTTCGTAAAACAATATCAAAATACCGTACAGTTTAATTATACGATAAATGGTGACTTTAATTCTTTTTCTAAGAGTTTTCAGAGCTATGACAATTGCTGTGTAGCAATTATCTAAAACAAAGAAACCGGAATGTAATTACAATGTAGCTAGTTTAATTAGTTTCTGTTTCAATACAGGTAGTGTCAGTGCTGTATTGCAGAGAAAACTTTTGATCTACATCTTCGATTTTTCATCATTGCTTTGACGCAATATTTTATTCATTATTTTAAAATAAAAATATTAAAACTACATTATAAATCATTAAAAGAATGTGGAAATAAACGTTTGTTGTTTTAAATATAGATTAAGATCTGATAATAAAATATAAGTAAAAAATTCTAATTAAATTAAAGAGCATTTTCCAACTTGGAGTCTAAATTACATAATATTTATAAATACACTTTGTATTTAAATTTACAATTGAAATAAAGAAGTTAAGAAAACCGTAAATAACATGAGTTTCTTTATTGTCTTTAGCTTCGTACTTTCGTGATTCTAGTCCGTAGTTATCAATTTTAAATAGAATGAAAATGAATCAAAAACACAGTTATCACATCATAACATTTTGAATTTCGCGCCACTTTGGACCTCTATTGACAAAATTTCAATCCAACTATCAAAATGACGGTTTTATAAATAACGGTTATGTGCTTTTCAAATCTTTTCAGTATCTGTCACAAGTGTTGACATAAGTGTGAATTATTTCATCCGGTTTCTAAGCATTTTCAAAACAAATGGATAATAAAGATTGGACATACTATCCAAGTTTCAAACCTGCAATTATAGATTATTGCGATCTGGTAACTCAATCAAATTATGACAATGGGAGTTATGTTAATAACCTAACAGGAGATAACAAGGAGGCTTCAATTAAAAACAATGATAACCTTAAACCCCATAATGGTACAAAACAAGAAAAAGGTATTTAGTTTTCTGTCCGTCACTTTATTAATGTAAATGCGAAGGAAACAAAAAGTTTATTCCTACAATCCATCAATGCATAATTTGATTTGAAACAGTTAGCCATGATAAAAATTTTGCCACTTTTTAAGGTAAAGCTGCGCCTACGAACAACTACTCGCCGCACATGACAACCACAATTCCCCAGTTACAATTTTCGCAATTTTCACTTACATGTTACCTGTCCAAACATTCCACCAACGAAAATCAATTAATTTTTTAATTTAATCCGACCAGCGCTTTATAAGTATCTAGGTTACAACTGGATTGTGCTGAAGGAAAGTTATTTGTATTCCAATTTATTTTTTAAATTTCAGTGTAACGCATGCCACACGCGAATAAAGTTTAGTTAAGTTAGGGCTCTTATACGTTCCGTAAAACCAGGGTAGACTCAGTTTACGCATGTTGTCCCGGTGTCTCAGAAAGCAGCTTTGGGATGCTAATTTGTACCGTTTTCATCATGTTCTACTTCATTAGATATTTTTTGGTAGGCATTCAAAGGATTACCAATAGAGATTTTGTACTAACTTAGTAAAATATGTTGGTACAAAAAAAATACGATATACGATAATACATTTTTTGGATCCTATACATATTAATAAAGTGATGGACAATCATATAACAATTGAGGAATTGAGTGGATAAAGGAGTAATGTAACATTTTTGAATTTAAATTCATCATTTTTACTGTATTTTAGGTTTTTCAGATCTAAATTTGTGATTTCAATCCTATTAATTAGTTTTCCTAATTAAATATTGTCAAATAAAGCCAAAAATCGTAAAACGCCATTAACTCCTTTATCCACTCAATTATCCCAACTAAGTTAACCTGAATTTTCAACAGATGAAGAGATAATATCGAAAAATGGTACCGCCGCAGAACATCAGAAGAAAAATGCCAAGGAGTTGAATAAAACCATATGCAGTCGCTGTTTCAGATTCACTATAAATTTTCGCAATATGAACGAAACGCAGAACGAAACCATTTGCACGAATGCTGATAAACCAACAACTATTAAATCACATAAAAAAGATAAGTCCAGAAAAGAACTTCTAAGCATAACCAAGAAGAAAATACACGCTAATCAACGAAAAAAACGTTCCCTACTAAAAACTGTTCTTTTAAGAAATACATTAGTTAAGAATAGCAACAATTCATCTAATATGTAAAAGAAAAAAATAAATCTCTTTTGTGTAATCAATAACACATTAGTATAATTTGCAGGAATAGAAAAATTTAATAAAATATAAAGGCTGCGCCTAAAATCCCCTGATTTTAAATTTTGTTTCTTAGTGAATGCGCATTTAAAACAGTGCCATCCAGTCAATTGGGGAAGCTAAATCAGGGCTACAAATACATATATGAATTAAAATAAAGTACATGTATCAATTTGTGAATGCGCTCAATAAAATTTAAAATTTGCGGATTTCGAGCTCAGTCTTGTAAAATATGTGCTCTAAAGTGTTCTAGATGCGGTGTTATCACCGAAAATAGGTATATATAGTAGTAAAATTGCTGGATAAGGTCAAATTTTAGAGAGGTAAATGTTTAAGTTCAAAATGGCTTTTACCAAATTTTGTTAGAAATTAGGATACGCTGACTTATACAAATTTAGAAAAGCAGATATTTCTGTCTGCGGACTGAATTGATCAAAGGTAGAAACCGATCAATGCATAATGTGTAATTATACGGAACGCATGCAAAATTAAATGTCTGTGCTTAGAAGCCAACATCCCCAAGAAACCCTGAACGTAGTACATATAATTGGATTCCTTGAAGACTAAATGTAAAAAAAGTAAAAGGTTGAAATGCACAAAAGTTAAAATGCTTTACACAAAATTAATGCTTATTGGACAATGTTGCTTCTAATTTTTTCGTATTGTGTGCGGAAAAGTGGACAAAGGTTCGAGGTGTAGCACCTTATAAAGAAACGTCAAAGAATTACTCTGGAAATGCGAATTACTTTGTAGGAGTAGTATTAATCATTGATGGCAATCTAATAATAAAGTTGATACGAAAGAAATGACTTCTTATAAATGCATCCTTCCAGTAGAAGTATATTGGAAAATAAAACGTAAAGAAAAGCTTTATTACTTTCCGTTAAGTCTGAAAACAATCCTTGCTAATGTCCATTATTCATAATCTAGAAACCGTTAAACCGTTGTTGTAACATTCTTGGCAAATGCTCATTCCACAAACAATTCTTTTAATCCGTAAATACTATAAAACTAAATTAAGTTTTCTAAATAAAGCAATTATTTAACGGTAAATTAATATATGTATAAACTATGACTTTCCACCATGGAATATGTTAGGGAAGAGGATAGCCGACGAAAATTTTAGTATTATTTGCCAATCAATATACTTGCATATTTCAATCTAAGAATTTGCAAGTGCCATATCACCCACCTATTTCAGTTGCAAAGTCAAATAATTCAATAAAATAAAATGAAGCAAATCCATATTTTAGGCATATTGTCAAATTTTGAGTATTTCTAACAGTTGAATTTAATTTATGGATTTAAGCTGTAAGTTTCATGCAAGCGCGCATCATCGTGATTGATGAAACTCGTATAAACGCGACTCGTAATAATGGTCAATTTATTTATAAAAATCAAATTATAGTGGCATAACTTACATTTTGGAATTGCCGGTAATCTTCCTTTTATCTATTTATACAAAAATATATACAACCAACAGTAATAAGTAAATACAATTTTAAAATTAGCCACTATTGCTTTAATACTTGAAAATTTCTTAATAAATAATCTCTAATATGATCAAAAAATACAATATTCAATAATGATGCAATTTTTCATTTAGATATTTATGCTATAATTTGTTTATAAAATGTCTATTTATATTGCATATATTGTCATTTAAGCTCCTTTTTCAAACAGTTTTGTAATTCCCAAACTCTAATTACGAATGTCATAACTAGAATAAAGAAATGGTATTAATCTAGGCACCTAGAAATTTAAGGCCTCGCATACGTGATTAATTCAAAAATCGTCCTAGTTTCCCACAAAAGCATAGCTAATGTTAAATAAAACACCTGCAAATAGTCTAATTAACACATAGTGTAAAGCTTTTTGTACGCATGAATTATTTCAAATACCTGAAATTTTAATACAATTGTGTTTTTACAAATGTGTTGATTATCATGCAAATTAAAACCACTAAAAAATTAATAATGTAGATTCACATTTTGGTAGAATATTATGGATGGACGTTAATACATTGATAATGTAGGAATTAGATAAATATGTTAAATGCGAAGATGCTCGGGTTATTGACACACTGCTGGTCCAGTCGGCTTCAGTCAGTTTCTTGTATACACATTGGCCATGGAGGTGACTTAACGTACTTCTTGCACACTCCATTACGTTTGAGTTTGTTTTTGAGTTCACGCTACGAGCAGGTAAGCATTACCTGTTCCTAAGTAACAGGTAGAAGCAGCTGTAGACGAAGAATAGAACACACAGAATGAGGTAATGTTTCCAAAGAAGCACAATCTTCATCATCCAACTTTACTACATTGATAATTAAAAACTAAAGTGTTTACGCATGTCAATGTAAATATGTAAATTCCATTGAGAAATTAAATTAGAAATAATGGGAAACCAATACTGTGTCAAAATTTATGCTCGCTTCAAATAAGGTACATAAATAAAATAATAATTTTAGTTTTGGTATAATAAATCTATTTTATATGTTTATTTCAGCTTCACTGTCGTAATCTCGTGATAGTATCTCTTATGCAACAAACAAATAAAGCATGTACGTACACGCCAGTGCAATATGCACAAGTCACAACAAGTAATAAAAGCAAAGAGTTGTTCTAAGTACTAACCGGACAAGTTTTTCGAACTCCCACGATCCGTTTATGGAAAGTAGGAGCCCCATAACGCTTTACTACCGGAATAAAGGAAAACAAGTATGTAAGTACAAACATATAATGAACAAAATAACTTGAATAAATAATCTACGATTTTTGCTATAGGTATTTAAACGTTTTACTTAGTAATTTTAATTGAAATTAACGTCCTTTCTATGTGAATTATAATATAATCCACAATAGGCTATTTCAATGCAGTTTTGCACTTCGAATTCAAAATATTCATTTCCACTATCTGGGAATTAATTAGTCATAAAAGATATTGACTTTACGAACATAACTTCGTATTTCAAAATGCCGATGAAAAGCTGGAACGCATTGAAGCTACTGATTCAATTCTACATGCGTTGTTCTTGTCCGTGCAGTAACGCTAGAAAATCTTACTTGTTATGTTATGCTGCAATGCGCGGGTTTAACATTTTGATTTTAGAATTTCGAATTGTACCTCCAGTCCGGTCTATTACTTAGTTCTTGACAAAGAATAAACATTAAATTATATTCTGAAATAAAACACCTCTTCTTAGGTTATCATATTATAGCAGATACCAACATAAATAAACTATAAATAAAATGATTTAGTAATGCGGTATTTCTAAAGAGTATTGCTTCACATATGGATGACATAGAGGACTGTTCCTCGTAGGTTTTCTCTAAATAAATACTTGTTACTTATGTTTATATTCACGGAACATAAATTTGCAACATGCTAGGGAATTAGAAAGTGGCGAAAACATGAATCCACGGAGGCGTTGTTGTTTCTACGCGCGAATAATCGGGACACTTTATTATTTCATTTTCAGTGTATTTATTTGGGCGGTAATTGTACAAAATTTAATTAAGGAGAGCTTCCTTGACTTTTGCTTCCAATATATTATAGAAACTTTGTCATCTTATATTAAAAAATTCAAAGAAGAACTTCGGTGCAGGTACAGACATAATACTAATACCCGTGTCAAAAAGCAATGCATTTCTTCTTCTCTTCCATCTTCACCTGTTTTCTCACCTTTTATTAACGTTAGGAACTATAAATGTTCAAGCAAAGTGAGATACTTTGCTTTCTTGTTTCTTGTATTCCACGTAGGTAACATAAATCCTTGTATCAGTTTATTCTATTCACCTACTGTACCAAGTACACCTATTATGGCAACTTCCGATGAAATAAGAAATTACATAACGTTTGTGCATCTAAGAAAAGTAGAAGATATCTAAAAGTCAGTGTAATGTTTTTAGCAACCTTAATGGTGAAGTTTATATTATGTACTGATTTGTCTCAAATTGTAATTATTTACATGCATAAAAATGTGTTAATGATACATTTCAAATATCATGCATGTTATTTAATATATGTAATTACATCAAATAAAATTAAACCCAAAAAGAGCTCATCTAATGATTTATTTATTTTTTCATGTGCTTAATCTTGAAGTAAAATTACAGATTTGAAGTTGCATTTACTTATGTTTTCCTTCCTTCTTTGGTTTACATTTCTCCGCTTCTTCTTTAAGCCTGTGAGCTTTTTTCTTAGGATCCTCATTAGGATCGTCGCCCGATTTAATAACTAAATACTGAAGGACATCGTAAATTGGGCTTTCTTCCTTTTGCCATTCGCACATCATATCGGGGCAATAATTCGCCACGTAGAACATACCCGCCAAAGTTGTTAACAATAGCCATAACCACCAACGACTCTTTTTCTTCTTACTTGGAGGTTGGAACGTAGATGGACACAAGAATTTTACATCAGCCTTGCATGCCGGATTTCCAACTGAAGAGGAAGTTGTTGAAGGAGCTTTCTTCTGAGCCGTGGGCATTTGCAAATGGAAAAGATTGTATAGTGTCAGGGGTCCATATCTGGGAAGGTTTACTTTCTGATGATAGATTGTTGGTGTTTGAACGGTTGGAAATGCAAAATCACGGGGTGTAAGAAGTCTGATGAATCTAGCGGAGTTTAACATTATGAACATTTTTATTTATATCTTTTTGTTGTTACAGTAAATGGAAGAAAGGAACTGAATTTGGATGTTGTAAAATGTTGTAGAAATGAAATGACTTTGACAAGTAATGTTAAATAATATGATTGTTGTTCTAAAAACACTGACAATGCAGTAAAAAGGGTTAAGTGTAGATTGTTATTTGAATTTCAAGTGGATCATTTACTTGTAACTTTGATATAATGGTTCATGGTTGTCCTTTATAAAATAATTTTGAGCTCAGAAATAATCGCATAAATCTAAACATGTGTTAGGGGTTTACCCCGGTTTACTATTTACTCTGATTTCTAAAAGTGTTCATGTTTAATGAAATAACGAAGTAAATGTACAAGTACATCAAATAAATATAGAAAATAGCCGAAATCGACTAAAACAGAAAACTGCATCTAATCCTAATCATATCTACACTTGTCTTAAATGTAAGTAAATTATTGCTCACTTCTAACAGCCAGTATTCCTGTTTAAGAACTCTAATCTGTAAGTCTACAGAAATTAAAAATAGAAAATCATTTGAAAAGAAACTCAAGAATATCACAAAAGAATATTCTTTTTCTATAATATAATAATTTCTCATTTCAGTGTTTGTCGGCAATTACAATGGTACAATGCTAATTGAACTTAGAAAATGAATATCATCACTTTCTAATTTGTCGCCTTATCGACATCTGCACTCAATTTTACCCCAACTTGTTATTTGTTTTTATACTCGTCAAGTAGCAATGAAATATTTATCGTATTAAAATCATAATTCTGCCCACCGCCATTTTAATTACCCATAGCGCACAAAATTATTGATGAATAAAACCAACTTTCAGAAAATTTGATTTTTTACATCCTAAGATATTTTTCCACATATTTGTTTTCCTTTTGTACTATAAGGTAAGGACCCTAGATTAAACTTTTATTCTTGATACCCTGACTTTAGGTTGCGTGGGAAATTTTAATCCTTCCCTATAACACGACATTGATCTTGAATAAAAAAAATTCCATACTTAATTTTTAAAGTCTAACATCAATCAACAAATTATGTGAAGTAATTAATTGTAATTACTTCAATGATTAAACAATATCTCACGTCTATATAATAAATTGTATTTGCTGTTATTTTATGAGAACCAGGACACTACTCATTATACTGTTAAGTAGTTAAAGTTAAATCGACATAGTTTCCGTTTTTTACTTTTTCCTTTCATTTCTTCGTTGGGCTACAATGCGAGAAAGCAGAGCAAATTGATAAGAGCGTAACCGTTATGCGAAAACACTATACCTTGATTCGAAATTCCAAAGCCAAATTGTGTGATGAGGAAGATCACCGACACGAAGCTGACGCACATTTTCCGCCTCCCATTAACACGAACAGTGAATAATCCCAGCCTCAGGGCGCATTTGATGGTCACTAAATTTTGTTTGGAGTTTGCTTACGCGTGTTATTGATGAAAATCTAATATTTTGAGGAAACGTCAAAGAAATGCGAAAGAAAAATCTTTTCTCAACTTTTGTATTATGGTGTCACTTTGTTTCTTTTTCACTTGTATGCTACCGTTACTACCAAACATCAATAAAGACAACTGAACACAACCAGCCGCTACAAGCGATCTTTGCTGACTAACTCAGGCTAACTTAAGCGACTCTAGTGACTTAACAGTCTTGAGACTGCATTAGAGAAGCTAGGAATGTAATGGTACAATCGAAAAGTTCTCCAGATTCTGGAAGTAGAGACTATGTTTAGAGCATTGGTCGGCTACCTATAGCACGTTTCGTGGTACTAAATAATATAATAATTTTTGTGCCTAAATTGCAGATTAGCATTACAGTAACTTGTAGCGGGCCTAGAGTATAAACAAAAATCCAATTAAATTTGGGTATATGTGCGCTTATTGAAAAGTTACACCTTTGGTATATTTGTTTAATTGGGTTACCGACCGCTGGTCTATATAATACTGTAACTTAGTGCGATCTAGTGTTACTTTAGGCAAGTAAAGTACACTAAAGATTCAATGCTTTTGTCTATTTTGTGCAATTTCCTAGTTATTTAGATTTTATAAAGAAACGCATTAAAAATTCTAATTTTCATGGCTGGAGATAGCCATGAAAGTTAGAAAATAACTAAAGTATTTCTTTTCTGTCTGACTAAATCATTTTCCGGCCAATTGTCCATAATACAGCGCTTTAGGATACTCTGGGATACTCATTCGCGGTTAGGAAGTGAAACTTCCGAGTACTAGACTAGGAACTGCGAGCACGTGCAAAAATATTAGCCGATGCATTACAATTAAATGGATAACATTATTGAAATGTGAGCAGAAGTCTTAGCTAACTGGTAATCTACAAAGATAAAACAATCAAATTAGATTATCGCTGTACAATTTGTCATTATCTTCAGTGAGTTCTCAATAGAAATTGTCACAAATCAATCGACAGAAAATAGTGGAAAAAACACACGCTTGCTTTATGTAGGTTGAAAAAAAGTAAGTAAAAATGAAGACATTTTGGTTAGATGATGTTTTTTAATTTATAGGAAAACCACCACTAAGAGTCTATCAGTAAAGTCGTTGTATTGTGAATGTTACAAGTGGTATAAAGTAAATTACATAAAAGCGGAAGTATTTAACGTGTACCGCGCATCGACGAGTACATTAATTCAGCGGGTGTTCAATTCCTTATATAACACTCAAATAACGTACGCAACAATTTTATGCGAATAAATATCAAACAGAAAATAAAATCATGTAAATAAACAAAGATATTGATTGATTAAAGCAGATTGAAGTTAGAAGTTATAAAAATTGTTAAAACGCATGCGTACTGTGTGTTATAAATACCTTGTGTGTTTGGATTTACAACACATGGCCTAAAAGCAGCTGCTCATCCTTCGTAAATGAAATCACACGTGCTATGAGATCGGCTCTACATAGCTGCGAAGGCAAAAAAGGATACTGGAACAACAATTTAAACCGCGGCAAGAATCCATGTAATATTTGTATTACTTTATACAAGATAATATGAATCTGTTGGCAGGGGGTGGTGCGAGTTGTGGATTTCGAATAGTAGATCCTCAACGAACTGCAATTTTGATAAATAAATTTTGAATAAATGGAACCTTTCATTAATTTTAAGACATAGTTGATCCCTGATGAAGCTAAAAATTGACCATTCCCCTTTATTTTAGAGGAAAGTCCTTTATTTGAAATTCCTAGTTAAAGTATTAAATGTATTGACTTTCACAACTTTAGTAAACAAAATAATTATAATGGTTTAAAATTTTAATGTATGTTGCAAATAACTTCGCTATGCCAAATTTATGAATTTTACAATGATGTCGCTATACAAATCTGAAACAAAACATACGTATTTTGCAAACCAGAACTATCTAAAAATAGAAAAGTCTCCGAAAGAATAAGACAATTCTCTTAAATTATTTACACTAATACTTTATTTAAGTATTTAGAAATTTCATTCAATTTTGTTTGCCATCTCGCGATTATCGATACTTGTGCATTGATATTTTCCTGATTTGCCAGAATGAATTGTTTAAAATATAAATGTTTTTTCATGCATACTACTACCTGTATCATAAATAAATATTTTTGTTTAATTTACCAATCATACTTTTTACATTTGAAGCCAATCGTGTCGAAAGTTTTCGAATAAATAGATATTATACATTAAATTTCATTCTTTTCGAACAAATTCTTTAAAAAATCAAAATAATTAAACACTAATTCAAAATAAGCCATAGCTTTGCGCAAACTATTTACTAAATACATCACATATTAATTTATAAATTCGACAAAACGTGAAATTACTACTCCTATAATTAAACAATCACATCGCTATTAATTACATTTGCTTACTGATTAATTATTTCAAATAATTAAATGTCGATCCTAATTTTTGATGTACAGGTAATATTCGTTATCTAATTCAATTAATTGGAATATAAATTCGTGTTTTTATACCACAAACTATAAAAAAATTTTAGCAAAATGTAACATTTTACATAGAAAATTGATTACATTTTATTCTTATGCGCACAAAATGTACAAACTATTTACACTTAATTTATTACTTAATTCTAGATCGTATCTTGCAACGTCCTAGTCTATTTTTATTGTAATGCTCATAATCTTCTGTTAGTTTGTAAATGTTCCTTCACTAGACTTTTTAAATATGATATTGAACAGAACGTTTTATACCATAAATATCAATTTCTTTTCAATATATTGACAGGGCTTAATTACACTTGATGTCACATCTTAATGTGATGTGTATGTATAATTGTTTTTTCATTACCCTGTTGCAATTAACACAATTTTAACAGTTGAGGTAAGCACTGTTTTTGTTTCATAACATGAGACATAATAACAATAATTCGCAATAGCTTGCAAAGTGTACAAAAATTGTTAAAATAATCATACAATAAATATTAAAAGAAATAAGTTAAATATGGTCAAACTTATTATATGTGTGGTAAAATAATAAATGATTTAAGGTCATATGCGTGTTGTGTGCCTTTCCTTGTAGTTTCTACTTTTTATTTAAATATTCATATAATAGATAGAAATCAATTAAAACATACAATAACTAATCACAAATTAAATATCATAGTTGATAGTCATGTTATCGATTTTAAAATAAATCCCGCAAATATAAATCAATACATACTATCACCAAATTGATAAAGTATATGTAAAAACCTATAAGCGTATCCATTTTCTCAAAACGCCCAATTATCAGTCGTTAGGTTGCCGTAAAATGTCCAGATCACATAGGTTCTTAAATATATAACTAGTACATATACCGGGTGTTTATAAATGTTCAAACACTATGTGACAAATTATGTGTACTCCACATTATCAAACCAACATTTCCAATTAGTTGTGATATTCAGACACTTATAAAGCTCCCGGAAATACAAATTAACAGTGCAATTCAATAAATTTATTTATTATCGACTGTTAATTAATGGATGGCGCAAAATATACTCATGTAGACACTGTGTGCTCAGCACAAAACGCTTTATAATTTTCGGTGTCTAAATTCCATCGCGCAATATACGCACAGCCCAAATGCATTACATTTGTACAACCTCTTTTGATACAGCATATATTTGCACCTTTCGACGAGCATCGTGAACATGACACATTTGAAGCCGACCACACAGCTTCTTCAAGTCCTACAATTTTAGCTCCTACAAGATTTATCCCCGGCGCCCATACAACACAGTCTTCATGCGCCCAAACTTCGTAATTTACGTCATCCATTTTTGTGATGCCTAATTCATGGTCTTTGTCATCATAGGATTCCGTTATTTTACGCTTTCCACCTTTTTTACCCGGACGAGCAGCGTCCAAAGTGCGCGCAATTTTTTTACTTTTAAAGTTCTTATCGTACGGGTCATCCATGCGACGATTGAATTCCCCACATTTCGTTGTGATAATGTAAGGCCCAAATAAATCTCCAGGCGTATAGTAAACATTATTGTGAGCGAATTCGCTGGAATATGGTCCTCTCTTGCAGAAAACGCAAATCCACGTCGAATCCCGCGTCTGAGCATCATATTTATGACTCAAGGTGCTGCAATGCAAACCTTTGGAACGCACTTTCTGACGAAATTCAGAATCATCGTGAAACTTTTTGGTTTTGTGATTCTTTTTAAAATCACCATCGTCGTCGTGAATAGGTGCATTTACAACGCATACGCTAGTTGGCGAATCCCTTGGACCACTAATGTGAACAAACGGTCCACGTGACTTACTGCTGGAGGCATTACTACCAGAATCGTACGCGTAAACATCTTTGAGAGATTCCTGCTTAGCTTTGCCATTTACCTAAAAACACTTATTGTAATTATGAATTTATATTTTAAGTATAACTAAATCGTACCTTTTTAGGCGAAGAAAGTTGCTTTTTCAAATCGCTTTTCCCTGGCTTTCTTTTTTTACTTCCCTCATTAGTTTTACCTTTAAATTTTCTTTTTTTCCTAAGAGGTTTCTTCCTTCCAACATCATTACTAGTTGAAGACACTTGACTTGTTGACGGCGTCGATTCAGCTAAGTCTAACAATTCTGCGGTATTATTAAATCCTATACTAATATCCTCTAAGGTATTTGTCGGTTGCGAGTCTTTAGTATCTTCTAACCCGGCAAACATCTCCTCGAGTTTATCTTCCACAGCCACAAAGTCTTTCTTCTGTGCAAGGGTAACCATCGTTGTAGACGTTGAAGAACTTGCCGTGGTAGTGGCAACTGCAGGAATATTCGTAGGTTCCTTGTCGTCTTGTACAATACTTCCTACCATAGCAGCAATTTTGTCAATAGTTTCATCTTCTGAAGAAGTTTTTCGTCGGGATTTACGAATATTTGTAGAATCATGACTCATGGGGCTTGTCGATTTTTGCCGTTCGGGCACAAGAGGAGTGCTGATATTATTGGAGTGAGCATTGAGAGTAGTTTTACCAGGGAAAAGATTTTCTGGCATAGGCGGTACTTCAGCCTCTTTAGTAACTTTCATAGTTTTTGAAGGTTTGCGCTTCCGTCGGGATTTATTCGAATCCAAACTGTCTTCGTTGCTGTAAGGAGAGACGACGTCATCCTCGCGAGGTGTTGGAACGTTCAGGATACTACTGGAATTACTATTTTCGTCATGGGAATTTGAGTTTGTCGTAGCTGGATTGGTAACAGCTACATTCGTTGGTGTGGGCGTCGGTGCCTTTTCCCCATCGTTTTCGGTAATTTGGGGATTTAGTCGCTCTAATATAGAATTGACCCTCTTCACCTTCTTTATCTTTGGACTTAATTGTTTCTCCGGGGTAGGACTCTTTTTTTTGGCAGTGGGAGCTGGTGGACTTGTTGCTTTCACTAACGGGCTATGCGGTGTTATTTCCCCCTGCCTCTCCAGTGCACTTGCGGCTAAACTATTTATTTTGTTCGTGTCTCGGACACTGAGGCTGATAGGCGCACTGGAGATATCGCCGTTTTGAGAACTGCTCCTCGAGAAAGATAAATCCACTCCGGGCGATTGCTTCATAAACGGTCGCTCGGACAGCATTTGTTCTAGATTGAGAATATGGGAATGCTGCAATGTCGTTTTTAACGGCTCTGTTGTTGGTGTGTGCCATGTTGGTTGATGTATTATAGGATGTTCACTAGACATGTGAGCATGTTGTGGTTGTCGAGGGAAAAAATTTGGCACCTGCATTATATATGTGTATGTTAGAAATAATTCAGCTACTATTACAACTTAAAAGTTTACATAATATTGGGTATATAAGTTTCTTGTTTCATTGTTTACCTGTAAATGATTCCAAGCAGTATTTCCAGTTGGCATTGGCCTATTATGTGGATGATGCGGTGGCCCACCAGACATAATTAAAATGCTTAATAATTAATATCATAAATTTGTAGAAACAAAGAAATTATAATAATTTCTCATATACATATGATTCTAACCCCATCTTATTTCCTTCATCCTAAAAAATAAAAATATTAATATCTCAATTAGCAAAATTTTAATTTAATTTTGTATAAAAAACAAAAGAATTTACAAATTTTGCTTAATATTTATAAAACCAATTAAAAGTGTGAAAAAAACAAAGAGTACCATGCATGACAATTACATAAATGGAATTATTGGAGTTAAATAATAACATGCATTTATCTTTAACAAAATTTATTTCTTCTTTTATTGTTTTAAGATGAATTTTGTTCTTGCTTTCCATTGCCAATCAAAAAATATTATGTCGAATGCATGGTATGAGTGTATGTGTCGAGTATGTTTATACGTACATTAAAGAGACTATAGGTTTGAAAGGACTCGCATTATTCCGCGGAGTTTAACCATTTTATAGCAAGAGTACTGCGTTCCTTATACGTCTTTACCTATTTGCCATCGGTAAAACGCAGATTTATACTAAAATGACCACACAATTAAATCACTTTCAAAGGCCCGTTTTTACTTCTGCAGGCAAGACTGGAAATTCAGCAGACACGAACAATGGCGGACCGGGTCTTCTATCATTTTTGACAAGTAGGCGCCATCTCTGCACAATATTTTTAGCTACAACATAATATTTTAAAGATTTTTTTAATTTTAAATATTATATATTATATATATTTATATGGCCTATTAAGAACGTTATGTTACTTGTTTTGGAAGAATAAGGTTTTGTTGTTTAGATTAGAATGCCTAATGATCAGTTGAATCCAGAATCTCAATCATAAGAGCACATAAGAGAATAATAAATTTAGTCATAATAATTTATATAATTTTGATTAAAAAAATATATAAGGAAAACTATTACATATTAAAAAAAAAACTTACTTTAGGTTTAGCTCGTTTAGCCCAAAAGCATAAACCCACAGAAACCAAAACCAATAAAAACTAAAATGAGCTTGTATACAAAGTTGCCTATTTCATTTGCAATAAGTTTGCGTATTAACTGAATAGAGCAATAGATGGAGATGCTGCATCTTATATCTTATCTACGAAATTATTTGTTTCCGATTTTATAAGATTTTTAAATTCAAAACAAATTATAAGCCTGTATACCATTTTGATAAGGCATTTCTGTTATTACTTTGGATTACGTAGTATTGTGGTATTTCAGTATTGCAGCACAGTGCCAGTGTGTATATCAGTGTACATTGTATGCATTAACGACATTACTTATCTGCCATCAGCTGATCGCTGGTATGTGAGTGCGTGGATGAGTCAGGATAGGAAGACAAAGCGAATTATCATCGTCATTTAATAAGTTGTGAACGTTCTGATCACTTCGCAGTATATTCTCTTGGAACCAGCGATTTTGCAGCCTTTAACATCATGTTCCGAGCGACGAATTTCGATAAGTTGCTGGGTAATATAAAAATTATTAAGAGATTTCAGCTTTTCATTATTCTTTCCACATTTTGCAGACAAGGCGACAAGTAATTTATTAATGGAACCCGATTGGCCCACTATCTTACAAATATGTGATTTAATTCGTCAAAATGACGTCACGTAAGTACTTATTAATTTTTATTAAATAAGTTTTATAATTATTGAAATACTACGAATATTCTATTGTATATTTAGTCCCAGAAATGCTCTTGCTGCACTAAAAAAGAAATTGACATCTACTAATCCTCACACAGCAATGTTCGCTGTGCAGCTATTAGAGAGTATGGTTAAAAATTGTGGAAGTGCACTACATGATGAATTGACAACGCCTGCATATTGTGATACGTTGCATGAGCTTGTGAAGACAACTCAACATGAGAATGTTCGCCAAAAGATGCTAGAACTCATTCAAGCTTGGACTTATGCCTTCCGTAAAAATCCCAAATATAATGCACTAAGGGACACAATGAATGCAATGAACTCAGAAGGATTCAAATTTAAAGCTTTGCGAGAGTCTGATGCAATGTTCAGTGCAGATTCTGCGCCTGTGTGGGCAGATGGTGAAGTATGCCATCGTTGTAGATTACAATTTAGTCTTGTAAATCGCAAACATCATTGTCGTGCATGTGGTCAAGTTTTTTGTAGACAATGCTCTTCAAAAACATCCACTTTGCCTAAATTTGGAATTGAGAAGGAGGTCAGAGTGTGTGATGCATGTTATGATCAGGTAAACAAACCTGTTTCTGTTAATGTTGCTTCCAAAGATCCTGAATATGAGGAGTATCTTAAGAGTTCCTTGGCTCAACAGAATCAGGTGAGTTAAATTATTTAAATTATTATATAATTATTTAAAATGTGGGTAATTATAGGCACCAGCAAGAAAAACTGATGCTGAAATTCGTGAAGAAGAAGAATTGCAGCTAGCGATCGCTTTAAGTCAATCGGAAGCTGAAGCTAAGGAGAAGGAAAAGATGCGTGCTACATCGGCGTATTTTAATTACAAGCAAGATTCTGCGTCTGTAGCAGCTTCAATCGCAAAACCGCAGGATCGGTCTCCTTCTCCTGAGCATCCAGAACTAGCTCGTTACTTAAATCGTCAGTATTGGATGAACCGCCCACAGGATTCGCGTGACTCCATTTCTGGAGCAACATCCCCGTCAGCTCCAGCTACAGCACCTTTTATTGGGTCGAGCGACGCGAAAATCAAAGAGAATGGCCATATTGATTTTGAATTGGAGGAATTTGTTCAAACTTTAAAATCACAAGTAGAGATTTTTATCAACCGAATGAAGAGTAATTCGAGTCGCGGACGCTCCATTGCATATGACAGCAGTGTGCAGACCCTCTTTATGAATATAACTGCTATGCATTCAAAATTGTTGAAATATATCCAGCAACATGACGACAGCCGTCTGCATTACGAGCGTCTTCAAGATAAATTAACTCAGGTGAAAGATGCACGTGCTGCACTTGACGCCCTTCGGGAAGAGCATCGTGAAAAACTTCGGCGCCAAGCTGAAGAAGCAGAGCGCCAACGACAAATGCTTATGGCTCATAAACTTGAGATTATGCGCAAGAAGAAACAAGAATATTTGCAGTATCAACGGCAGCTAGCATTGCAGCGTATACAGGAACAAGAGCGCGAGATGCATATGCGCAAAGAACAGCAGAAGCAACAATACATGATGGGTCCCCAGCAATATTTCATGGGCTCCCCTGTGCATGGCCCATATGGGGCAGTACCATCTTATGGCTATGTCCCAATTCCACCACAAAACAATATGCAACCATTCCCTCCCGCAAGTGGCATGTCCAATATGCCCCGCATACCTAATCAGCAAGGGATGCCAGCTCCACAAAATTCTAACATGCCTGGTATGAATGTGCCCCCACATATGCTTCCACCTGTGTCACAAGGCCAACCAACACCAACTGGACAAACAATGATGCCACCCAATTCTAACATGGGAATGATGCCGCCAAGTGGAATGATGCCTCCAGTAACGCAAATGGCATCCATGTCTGGCATGATGCCTCCCGGTGGCATAAATCATTATTCAGGACAACCCCAGCCTCAGCAGCAACTTCAAACACAACAACATCAACTACAACAGCAACATAAATTTCAACAACATACTCAAGCACCACAACAAACTCAACCGCAGCCTCAACCAGGTGGTATGCAACCTGGTGCACCACCAGCCAGTCCTCAGATCAAAGAAGAGGCATCGACTGCAGAATTGATCAGTTTTGATTAGGATATGACAGCACTATTATGTTTGGGAAATGCATTTTAGTTACTACTTGAAAATTGATATTGAGCGTCATTATATAATCATTAAAATTTAGGGCTTAACACTAGTGTTGCATGTGGCTTTATTGGTAAATGTAAATCACCTATAAATTTTGCGTGGTCGTGTTAACATGCTCAATAAATATATGTATATTATCGAATGTTCTTGGTTGAATTGATTTAGAAAAATTTCTCTTGCTAATACATAATTAGAGTAATGTTTGCAATATTTAAATATAGAATGAAAGTAAATCATTTTCAATAACTTTATACATTATGTTATACTTTATGTAAAACTTTCAGCTAGCAAACTACTAGAAGTAGTTTCTTTCATTTACCTTTGCAATTGTATAAATATAAGATGAAGGGTATGGTTTCCAGTAGAACCACTCATACAGGAAACTTGTATACTTATTTATATACCATCTATTAATAACTGCTTACTAGCCTTAATGAATATGTTAACTCATTTAAATTCACAATTGTGCTCACTAAATTCGTTAACATACTTATTACTGTATACAATAAATTGAACTGTTGCTGTATAAAAGTTATTTTTTTATACAAATTTCAAAGTGAAGAGTGGTCAAGATGGAAACACTTTATGAAATTGAGGAGAATACAATATACGGCCGGTAATTTTATTACATATAACTTCAGCTATTTCCTTTATTATAAATAAAATTATATAATTTTGATTGGATTAACAGATTATTCTTTTCTATAATTTTTCTTTATTGTTCATGATTTTTTTCTAGATATATTATAGCGGCACGGGATTTAAAACAAGGCGAAATAATAATGAAAGAGAAACCAAGGATGTTAGGCAGTCAAATATCTGCATTCCAAATTTGCTTAAAATGTGCATGTAGAATATATACATTACCAACCCCATGTAGCAAATGTGAGATTGCTCCAATTTGCGGTTTTTGTGATGGGAATTTCCATACCGCCGAATGCGAAGCCATGAAAGATATTCGTACCAAAGTTCCAGGTCTCAATTTTAAATTTCTTTGTGACTATCCGCAAGTTTCCATGCCTCTTAGGTGTCTCCTGCTAAAATATTACGACAACATGTCTTGGAATCAACTTGTACAAATGGAGTCTCATTTGAAAGAGCGCAAAGAAACTTATATTTACAATCTTCATAGAAATCATGTTGAGCTGCCATTATACGAAATTAATTTATTCCATTTGTTGAATTTGGAAAAGGATATTATTCAAATAATATGTGGTATTTTGGATATAAATACTTTCGAAGTTCGGCCAAAAGATTTCAAAGGGCCAGAAGACTGTTTACGAGGATTGTATATTAAACCCGCGTTAATGGCACACGATTGTTTGAGTAATACACATCTTAGTGTTGATGATGATTTTATTATGACTATTCGAGCTTCTTTAAATATTACAAAAGGCACCATGATTACTTTTAATTATACTAATGGGTTACAGGTAACTTGAAACATTGAAAACAAACATAAGATATTTAAACATTTTAATACAATTTTTAAGTATTTCTTTAATTTCAGGGAAATTATGAAAGACAAAATCATTTGCAACAAGGAAAATTGTTTTCTTGTGGTTGCAAACGTTGTGCCGATCCAACTGAACTGGGCACTGGTTTAAGTACATTAATATGTCCTAAATGCAAACAGAAATCTTTGCTTTGTAAAGAGACAAAATGGCAATGTATAGATTGTTTGCAATATTTTAATACTATGATGATTTGTACAACTTTATCACTTGCAAAGGACTTAATACAAAATACTTTAGAGAGCGGTACTCTACAAGATTCCAGAAATCTGGTAAAACTTTTTAAACGTTCTTTCCATCCCCAACATTACTTCATCATGGAAATAAATCAAAAAATTATTTCAATGTTAAGCTACGAAACTGATTTGTCTTCAATACAAGAGAAAATTTTGCTTTGTAAGGAATTAATAACAGTGCTTCAACTAATAGAGCCTGGAATATCAAGGCATCAGGGTAAGATCACCAACATTACAAAATATATTTAAACTAATAATTTGTGTTTAGGAATCGCACAATATGAATTGCACAATGCTTTAATACAACTTGGAAAACTACAATACAATTCTTCTCTGTTAACAACTGAAAAATATCTCGAGTTGCTTCAAGAAACTGAAGGCATCTTGAAAACATCTATAGGACATTTAATTTATGAACCGAAAAGTACACCAGAAGGTCGATTGGCACAAAAAGCACTTACAGATCTTCAAGTTTTACGGGGTACGATAAAACAAATTTCTAACAGGGTACAGAAAAAGTCAAAGAAACACAAGTAAAATAATCCAAACAAATGCTTTTACTAAACAGCAGATTCATTTCTTCCATTTAAATGTATGTATATTTCAGTTTTTCATCATAGTTAAAAAATAATGATTGCTATTTGCTTTTATGATTCTTTTAAATTACATTCATGACATTTTGTACAATTTCAGTTATTATAATTAGAACGATTTCAGTTAAATCTTCTTGTGTATCTTCATAGTTGAATGGGTTTATGGTAAAGATATGCTTCCTAATTGTATTTTGAGTATTTTTCTTCAATTTATGGTCTCATTGCCTAATTAGTTAGTTTCTTGACTTCTTACTGTCTTGTTATAAACTAGATCTATCTATCACATTCATAGAATACCCAATTTGTCTATTACCCTACTGGAAATAATATACACCACACCACAAAGTATTCGAAAAGTTCATTTCAGTCTGATTAGTAACATATTTTATTCTAATTTTCTTTATTAGAGGCCATTGTTTGTTTTTATTCCGATTAGGTTTATTAACAACCCTATTTAAATGAGCTGGCTCTTGTAAGTCTTGCATATTGGCAATTTCATATTATTACGAGAAATATAACAAAATAATTAAATGTAAAGGAAAACATTACATTCTTAAGTTAAAAACTATTTTGAACGGTATGTTTCGATATAATAGAATATACAAATCAAATATGCTTTCTGGCTAAATCAATTACAAATTGGCGATTTAAATGCTCAAACATAAATAATATAAAACTTGAAATTCACTATCAAATTTGAAGTTATAAAACACGTACGGATCAGCTAATAATTGTCAACTATAAGTGCAATTTTATGATAGGGTAGCAATGAACATTTGAACTATTTGATTCATTCGTTTTTGTATAAATTACACAAAAATATTCGTCTTACATTTAGTAAAGTTACTTGGAAATTTGTCTAGATAACATCACATCGCACATATTAATTTTCATAAATTATTTATATAAAAAGTTCTGTCCACATTATTGTACGCGTTTTGTGTCATTCTATTTTTATGAATCTTATAATTAAATCCTTTGACTAGACCGGAAATTATTTTTTGATTCACACATGGAAATGATTTTATGTTATTGATAACATTGTATTTGCAATCATGAGATCAATATGTTTTCGGTATAAATTCCTGATTAAATCAGTTAAGCCAAATAAAAATGTATAACTATTTGTCTGAATAGAACATATAATACATCGACACGAATATTTCAAGTTTATTACTAATTGAGTGTCACGATACATATCACACAAAAATAGTTTCTGAATTTCAAAAATTACATAAAAATCTATAATACCATGGTTAGCAGTATACAATAATAAATTAAACAATAAAACAAAAACATAAAACATTTGGTTGAAATTAACAAATAAAGAATAATTAACATAATAAACATTTCATAAAATAGATAAAGGTTTATTAATGGAAGGATAAAGGTATGTAGAAATATGCCCCGTATGTTCAAAAGTTAGTAAAAAAATTAAACATCAATTAATTAAAATAAAAAACTACATAACTGGATAATTGATGCACCAATTTTTTTTTTCATATATAACCATTACTTACTTACCTACTATAGAATCAAAGTTAGAACATGTTCCTTTATCTTGTTTCTTATAGTAGGATGGATTTTGGAACCTTAACGTAATTTGCATTTGCACAGTAAATTTTTGGTATCATAATGTCTATCTGTATTCATATTATAATTAATGACTAAATCACTCCGGTAAACGAGGATCCATTCCGGGAATAAGAATATCTTCCATATTTGGTAATAGCAGTACTTTCTGCAATTTACAAATTAAATTTACGCAATGAAATACATCAGATGTAAATACTTACTAAGAACTCTTTGTAAACTTTTTTCTCAATCCAACTACTAACTTTATTAAAGTTCCAATTCCGTTCTCCGACAACAGGATGAGCGGATAATTGTAGTTTTGGCATTGGCGCAGCTCTAAAACCAAACCATATTCTATCTGATGGAGGAGGAGGTATATTTACAACTAAACATCCCTTGAGTCCTTTAAGTTCTAATTTTAAACCCACATCAGTGTTTGAAACGCCTTCAATTGCCTTCTTAATATATTTATTTTCAGTTGCACGTTGAAAAAACTTGGACTCGGCAAACCTATCAACCATATGCATGAATTTCTTATTCTGTTTACTCACACCTCCCAAGCCAGGAACTGGAAAACCAGACTCATCAAGAGGAGCTGGAGTGGATACACTTTTTACTCGATCTTCATCCGAAGAACTTTCAGCAGTGTCTTCAACATCAGAATGAAAAATAGCTGACTTTGAGTTAACATTGGGTGTCTCGCCATTTCTAGCAGTTTCTCCTTGTTGCTTAAGTTTGAGCAGGTTTAATTTCGTGAAAACCATAATAATAACCGAACCTTCATAGCTAATATCAAAGTCTACCCAAAGACCCCATTCATCTAGATGTGGTTTGCCAATTTTATATATTTTTGGCGCGAAATTACCAAATGTTAGTTCTGTCATGCGAAGGGATTCAATAAAGATAGGAAGCTTAATTGCTGCAAGTTTTTTAGCAATGCGTTCATGGAGCAATTTAATCATCCATTCGCTTTGATGGAAGTCAAATGTAAATCGGTAAATCATTGTGTTAATCCACTGTAGGTCCATATTCAACAACGCACTGCAGTCTTCTGATTCTATACTTTGACGAGACCTTCGAGAACCCCGTAGGGATGAATCTGAAGCTCGTACTGACGACACATTATTAGAATTTAATATAAATGTGCTATAAGAGCCACCTGTTTCAATAGGTGTTAAAATTGGGGACATAATTTTTAAGTACTTAGCGTAATAATTTACGTCATCTTTAACAATATCACTAGCACTGTCCTGTTGAGGGCATGTGTTATCATTTTGTCCCAAACGATGCGTAGCTCGTTTAAAACGTCTATACCAGTGTTCTTTCTCCCTATCCGTACGCGCAAAAAGGTAAATGCATGTGTGTTCCATCTGGTCGTTCAAGAAAGTTAGATCCATTTGGGAATCCATAGTTTCATGAGTATCAAAGAAGGACATATCCTCGTCAAGGATTTCGTCATCATTTTGTCCCGAAAACTCATCAGCGGAAGTTGTGGCAGTGGCTTGAATATCATCTTCCTCCTTTGTAGCTGCAAAGTCATCTGTACCATTATCATCGGTTTCTACTACAGATTCTTCAATTAATTTACTAAAGATTTGTGTGGTGCCCGAGGAATCGGATAGATTAGAAAAATTTTTACTACCAACTACTTCTTTAGCTAGATCTGTATCCGGTGTAACTTTTTTATCTTGAAGATCGTAGCAAAGTTGATCTTTATTGAGAATAATGCAAATTGGATATTTCTTACTCCAGTGTCTATAAATTAAATAATTCATTATGAAAATTTATTCATAATGTAAATAATGAAATGAATACAAACCTAATTTTCGTCAATCCAAGAGGCAATAAAAGAACTTCGGCACCCAACAGATTATAAATTCGATGTCTCGTAAAGGACATCTTATGTTCGGTTTCATTATAAGAAGCTCGCTTGGGAATCTTATACTTAGTATTACTAATTTTCAATAAATTACCTTGCAAACGTAGATATACACTCTGCGTTTGCGATATATGGTAAGTATATGGATCATACACTTCGGGATATTCATTTGCCCATCCTTGATATTTTAAAAATGGGCGTTCTTCTGGAATAGCTTCAATTTCTACATATTCTTCATGTGTTAAAGGAGTAGCTGTATTGTTAAGGAAACTTGACTCATTATCCATACTTCTTGGAATTAATACTTCGTTAGTTTTAAGATAGACATATACTGTAGCAAGCATACAGATGTTTCCCATAATAAAGCCACTCATGTATGTACTAAGAGGCAACAATATATACGCAAATAGAATGATAAAGACATAGCAATAAAATCGATGTCGAATGAGGTAAGACCAAGTGGATTCGGTCGATGGTGGTGGACGCAAATCAACAAATCCAGTCGGAGAAAAAATTGTAGATTCATTTGGACTACTCGATTCGAAATATTCTTTACGGATTTCATCACCAGCAATTTGTGTTATACGGATATCATCATCAACTACATCTATATTATCTGTAATTAATTCGTTTTTGTTTGATAATGCGATATAATCTTTTTGATTAATATCAATACTTACTTATTTGTGCAAGTACATCCACACCGCAATCAACGTCCGAACTATCAATTTCCATACCCATGTTAATATTTTGAAGGTCTTCAAAGAATGCAGCCGTTGTAGCCTTTAACTCTTTTTTGCCATCCTGTGTGAGCATTGTAACATTTCGCTTGGCTTTACTTCCTTGCTTAAGGCTACTTTTAGTAATACTACTATTTGGAGGGCTGTTATCCGTAATAACTTCTTCCTTTTTGTCCGACAATGAATTCGTGCCCTCATCATCGCTGGACATTTCGACACCTTCGGTGGTAGATACAATCCCGCATGTTCTTGATATACTGCTTTCACTAAGCTCCTCAGAATCGGACAGGCTGGATCCCTCTTTTTCCTTACTTCCTTCTTTAGACTGCCTACCATCCCTGACTTGACCCTCTTTACATTCCTTGCCTTCCTTTATACTTCGCGAGCATTTCTTCGGCGAAGCAGACTCGCCTTCACTTGTACGGGTCTTATATTCAGTAATTTTTCCTTCAACACTTTTTGTTATCTTTCCCTAGAATAATAACAAACGTTAATGAATGAGATCATTACTTTATTAGCCATTTGTGGCATTAGAAAAACGTTAAGATAAAAATGTACCTTGATGTCAGTGAAAAACCTCCAAGGATCAGACGGTGGTGACATATCCGCCGTGGAGACGTCCACGCTCGTTGAGCGTTTACCCATTCTATTTGACCGAAATGGACTACTTTCAGCATCGCTGGCCGCTAAAACCAATTTAAGTTTTTTTAACACTTTTCGTATGCGCCCAAACCGAGGTGAGGCATCCTTGCAAGAGGGTTTCGCCAGTTTGGCGACAGAATTACCAATTTGGAAATTATTTAATTACATTATAATTTATGTATCATTGAAATGAATTTGTTATATAGCAAACAAAATTGGATATACCTTTTGACGGAATGTCAATTAATAATTCGTCATGATCGTCGTCTGTTGCATAGAGCTCTTCGATTTCTTCGGCGTTTGCAGTGAATCGAAAACTTGGCACTGATGAATTGATCGGTTTACCTAAATCAAAATTAGATTAGTATAATATCTTACAAACTCTTGTAAATTATTTATCAAATTCCAATTTCCACAAATTTTAGAAGAAGAAAAAATGAGCAAGTACTATTGGATTTAATGCATCGGAATATTACCTTTAAGCATGCTGAGAGTAATTTTCGACTTTTTATAGCCCTCCATGTTAGTGTTTAAATAATTAATTATTAATAGCTTAGATCTAGCAAGCTTTCATTAGATATTGATAGCTGATTATTGTTAGGGATGTAAAAATTAATCTGTAAGTAGGAAGAAAATTATAGGATTACAAGTTATAGAAAATTATTGACACCCAAAATTAACATTACATTACAAGCACAAAAAAAAACTAATGAACATCAATCGTGCAATATATAGGTATAAAAAGGAAGGTTGCAATTATACAGTAACTATTATACTTTCTGTTATTGCAAATGTTAGTCAAAATGTAAGTTACAATCCTATTCGTCAACCATACTATAATGATACAATTTGTATTTTCAGAAAATAGAAACAATAATATAACATGCGTTTCAGTAACTAATATCTTAAAAATGTACAAGAATATAATAATTATTCTATGTCCCATGTCTGCAACAATTTTGATTTTCAATAATTTTATGAATTACATGTTCATGTAAAAAGGGATATAAAAATTGCAAATATATTGTGTAATATTATGCAAGGTATTTTATAATTTTGTTTTCTCCTACAAATATAAAGCATTCAGTACACTGTCATTGCTTCAAAAAAATATTCAACGACAAGCAATCAATGATAGCAATGTGCCAATGTATGACCAAATCAATGAGTTATGTCGCCCGTTCAATCTGTTGAAAAGCGTTTCGGTTATTATTGGATTAAGATCATTCATTTAATGTGTTCTATGACAAGTATTTTATGTTTATTAGATGTGCTATTATTATAATATTATGGCTCTGACATACAATAAAATGGAAGTAAATACAAATGTTGATTACGGTTCAATCTGGTTAATAATTATTTTTAACAAAGGCTAAGCTGATTCTAAGCGCATCGCTTTTTAATTTTATAGTAAATATTAATAATTGTAAATAATAAAATAATTGAACTCTGTGTCGTTTACTTCCTTCTTTATTTCGCTTTTATTATAATAAATATTTACATTTACGATACAAATATTCTTCAACAATAATTTAAGGATATTTGACTCTGTTTAGATAATTTGTGATATAGGCTACACTAATATTTATATAGAATTAAATTTATATTTAGTCAAATATAAGTATAAAGTATAAATGTACAAAAGCACAGGCAAAACATACAACGTATTGGAAATAAGAGAAAAATCTTTACAATATTTACAAATTATAATTTCCTTGAAATATAAAAATAAAAAGCACATTCCCACTAACTAAATATATCTTATTAATTAGTAAACCATAAAATAATATTTACTAAAACATTCTTTGTACAGATTCAGGTATTTTGTACCCAAATTTAAAAATACAACCATCTAAAGATAAATACCCAGAGATAATAAATAGCTTAAAAATAATGTTAAATAAATGAAACCCAAGCAGCATCCAAATGGTATTAGATCATTTAGTCGAAGCAGTTTGTAAACAAACATACCAATTTATATAAATTAAAAATAAACATTCATCCCAAACAAAGTAAAGACATACCTTTCCTGCAGTAATCATTTTGTGCCATTTTGCTGTATTGCAATGTTTTACGACGAATTAGAAACACGAATGGGAAGCCCAAAGGTACTTGTGCAGTTAGAAACGTTATTTCACAGGGAATAATGATAATGAGCTATCAATGAACCCATTGTTCAAAGAAAATTCAATGGCTGACTAAAAATTAACGGCATCCAAATTTTTGGCTATTGATGATGAATCCTGGCCAAGTTTATTTTCAAGAAAATGAGAAATATATCGTTGTTAACAGTCACCAATGTTAGAAGTGAGCGCAAAACTAATGTTGCTCACAATACACCGCATACACAAACCAGAACCAATTGTGCAGCATTTGGCAGCTAAAACAGCCAGCGTCGAAAACCACTAATCAGCTGTTGTCCCTTTGGAGGGATAACGATCGTGTTTCATCGGTGCTCGATTGCAGGATCGTATGTCATTTCTTACAATGATATGCGTAATTGTTTTCATTACAGTGGTTTGTTTTTATTGCTGTATATTCAAACCGGTTTTGCTTGCAGTTGGAAAATATCATTAGCTATTTTTTCAAATTGGTTCCAAATATTGCATGCGAAACATACACGTCTCCGAAAGACAAATGCTGGAGTAAAATCATGGCATGTTTTATTTAGTTTTCATTTAAACTTATTACATCATTGTATTCTTCATATTTTTAAAATTATTTAAATATATTGTATTTGCCTAGCTTTTCAATTCAATGTTGTACAATCATTTTGCAATCATACAACTGTACGCAACTGTATACACTACGATGTAACAAGATGTAACTACCGAGTTTGCCCGCGCTATAAGTAATTACAGGCGAATTGAAACTGATGAGGACTTGGTGATATACTTTTGTACAAAAATCGGTAAACTTCGGTAGAAATACCGGTGTATTAAATTGGTCACCAATGACCAAATTAAAACCATAAGGGCTGGTCTACGATTGACATAGGAAATATGAAATAGAAATAATTTCATTGTGT